>JBAWJQ010000909.1:600000-899083 GCA_037783105.1 Bactrocera zonata | reverse complement strand
ATGAGCCAAGGAGGGCGAATATTGTCCTATCTAACGCCGTACCGTTTGACCTGCATCGACTACGTGGAAACACGGTGGATTACGAGGTCCAAAATTCGACTTTGCTAAAGGTATCGAAAACTGGAAGATCTTGTAATCAGTATATTGTTCTTAATAGCTATAACTATAATGAATAATAAATCAATATTGGCTAAAATATCAACTGTAAGACTTGAAAAGGAAAGAAAATATTGACCAAAGTTCAACCCATTTTGTTAGAGACTTTTCACAGATTTGGTACATATCTGATTACAAACTGACCGATCGAAATCCAGATAGGGATATTTTGTTGTCTCTGTAAGCTATTAGAAACAAACCTCTGAAAGGTATTTTAGTTTCGGTGTATCCAAAGATAACGGTCCTTTCTTGTTTTTAATAAAACCAATTCGTAGCCATGACAAATGACCGATTCCGCCAATTAATGACCCAGCTTCTTCTTCTTTACTGGCGTAGACACCGCTTACGCGATTATAGCCGAGTCAACAACAGCGCGCCAGTCGTTTCTTCTCTTCGCTACGTGGCGCCAATTGGATATTCCAGCAGCTGAAAGGTTCATCTCCACTTGGTCTTTCCAACGGAGTGGAGGTCTTCCTCTTCCTCTGCTTCCCGCGGCGGGTACTGCGTCGAATACTTTCAGAGCTGGAGCGTTTTCATCCATCCGGACAACATGACCCAGCTTACCAGCTAAAAAAATATGTCGAAATCCGAATTTTTATACTACGAAGGAATAATAAAATTAGAAACTGCTATACCAGCATTTTATAGGTTTGGCAATAATCTAATTGCACCTAAAGTCAATCCTCAGAGTCCTAAGACAGACATATCGATATCAAGTTATCTCATCAATTTGATATATACAATCCGATATGATCTTGGAGCAACTGTTAGGTGAACTAAAATATTAAAGCCAGTCACAAAATGTTGCGATGGTATGTAAAATGACAACATAACGGTACAAAAATATTCCTATATTCAAGTACGCACTCACATATAAATACGACTATGGTTGAGTAAACTTTAATCATAAATACTCATCAAGTCAGATGCAATGCACATCAACATAATTGCACACGAATGCGATGGTAAGTAATAAGAAATGAAAGCAAGTGCCCGGGTGCATATGTATGGACTTGCAGGGCACGCATACCACCAATACCGTTACATAGGGATCCACTCTCGTATTGGTGCAGAAAGAAGCAGGTGTGCTTTAGAGCTGAGATGCCGGTTGAAAAGGTGTATTGCAACACTTTCAAAATGTAATAAATTGCGCCGCTGCTAATGAAGTCTATAAAACAAAATAAATAACTTGGACTTGAGTAAATATTTGTGTTGCAGCTATTAATAATGAAAAATTACGCTGTAAATTTTACTGAGTGTTAACGTGTGAAAATCGAGAATTTACACAATAATTTATAGTTGTTTCACTTGCTTATGTTCTACTGTTTTATACATACACACACATGTGTGTAAAGTCTAATATTTTGATACAAATTATCATTTCGACTTTTGTTGAAGAATAAAATTTTGGTAACCTATTTAAAAGGAGCCATTAGTTTTAGGACTAAGTTATTATACTTCTGCGAGTACGACAGCTAAAGAATTGAATAAGTTTGTTTGTCTAAGGATTGTAATCCTATCCTAATCCTAATAGCTATCGATAAAAGGTCCACCTTCAGCCCCTATGGCTTTTTAAATAACAATTTCGATATAAATTCAAAAAAATTCTGGTTTCCGGGTCATACATTTTCTCAAATGTTTGGTATTTTTTATGAGTACATACGGACATCCCAGTCGAAGCGTTCCAGAAATGTTACGAAGCATAGTATAGTTGCCCAAGGAGACTACTTTGAAGGGGATGGCAGAGTTGCAGAATAATTTTCAATTATACGGTTTTTAGTCTCATTACTTAATTGTCATACCTCGTAAAAGTCTAGTTTTTTTTGGTGGTTTATGTTTGGCGTAAACTTTTGGACCATATTCTCATTATTATCATCTTACCCAATTCAAAGCCATAAATATTGTGCGAAAAATTTATTATTATTATTTTATTAGGAAAAATAGGCTACCACTGAATTTACTATATGAATTTGTAGTTAAAGAAGATGATGCTCAACTTTGAAACTCGATGGATGATTCCAAACACCAAAATATATAACAATGTGTTAACGATCTCTGTACGTGGTCCTAAATTGCTGTGACAACCGTTGAAGACCCAAACTCAGCCTCCATGATGAAGCATCTCCAAATGGGGAGGCTGATCGACTCCAGATCGAAAAGCCAATAACCAGATCGATCATGTTGTGATAAATTAAATACACGTATCCAAGTCCTAACATCAACTCGGACCACTATCTTGCAGCAGCCAAGATACTCACCCGCCTCTGTGCAGCAAAAGCCACATGTCAATCTTCTGCTCGATTTGCACTCCAGCTCTCTGAGAGCACTCTTCAGCAACTGGGTATAAAATAACTGGGGAACGGCATTTCAAGTTCCTTACGTACAGCTGTAAACGAAAGCATTGGTTTTCGAAAAAGGCAACAGAAAGTTGGAATGCCGTGTCATAGATACCGAGAGTTGAAGAGGAAAGCGAGAGGCATTTGGAGACAAAAAGAGAGAGGCCAAGCTGCCTGAGTACAAAGAGTTTAACAGACGACAGGGGTAATGCTCAACAATTCTACAAAAAGGCGCGGCGATTAACAGAAGGTTTCAAGACCGGAGCATACTCTTGTAGAACCCCAGAGGTGATCTAGTGACTGTTGCCCAGAGCATATTAAAATTACGGAAGGAACACTTCACCAGCCCGCTGAATGGCGATGGCGGCACAACATCAGGAGGTGTCGAACTCGATTCCCCAATCGATGACGACAGAGCAGACATTCCATTGCCCAATCCACAAAAAGGGAGACCCCACAATCTGCGCCATCTACCGTAGGATAAGCCTCCTCAACATCGCGTATAAAGTTCTATGGAGCGTATTGTGCGAAAGATTGAAGTCCACCGTCAACAAACTAATCGGACCTTATCAATATAGCTTTAGGCCTGGAAATTCAACAGCTGACCAGATATTCACCATGCCATACCAAATCTTGGAAAAGATCCGTGAAGAGAGCATCCACACGCATAACTTTTCTTCGAATTCGAAGCTGCTTTTGACACTATGAACTAATACGGTTGTGTGAACTGACGTTTAGCAGTATCAAGAGCTCCGTCAGAATCGGGAAGAACCTCTCCAGCCGTCCGATAACAAACGAGATTTCAGACAAAGCGAATCCATCTAGTGAGACTTCTTCAATCTACTTTTAGAGAAAAAAATTCGAGCTGCAGAACTAAATAGTGAAGGTACCATCTTCTATAAGAACGGCCTCAACAACCGCGCCGTTAGTTCTGCTTTCTACAGAATGGATAAGGAAGCGAAGCAAATAGGTCTGGTGACGAAATATCTCCTGTCATCAAACAAACAGTCGTCGCACTCGCAACTAGACTCCCACGTCACTGTTGACAGTCATCACTTCGAAGTCGTAAATATTTTCGTCTATCTTCGAACAAGTATTAACAGCAACAACAATGTCAACCTCGAAATCCAAGGCAGAATAACTCTTGCCAATTGACATAGTTCTGCGAATTAAGATACAGCGGCTAGGACATGTCGGTCGAATAGATGAAAACACTCCAGCTCTGAAAATATTCAAAGCAGTATCCCCCGGGGGAAATAGGGGAAGAAACGTTTCAATTGATGAAACAAGTTTTGGTATTGATTGCCTATCCCGTTGCAGAGGGCGCGAGTGGTTTTAACGTTTTCGAAGTGGTTGTGAGGATTTATGACGATCAACATGTGAGCCAATCAAAATCCGTGATCACCGAAAATTCCATCGAAACTGTGCGTGCATTCATCAAAAATCAGCCGAAATAATCATTGAAATTCATGGAAATGAAATTGAACATCTCCAAAACATCGCTTTATCGCATTTGACCCAACATTTGAGCATAAGAAAGGTGTATGCTCGGTTTGTTCCCCAGAAATTGACTGACGACCAAAAATCGCTCAGAATCCAATTGAAAGACATCTTGTGACCGATTATTTGACCAAAAAAAAAAAAACATTTTAACCATTAACCACTCCCCGTATTTATCTGATATGGCACCGTCCGACTTCTTCCTTTTCGGAAAAATGTATTTGCCCATGTTTCCTTTCATGCAGACGTAGAGACAATTCAAAAGGCTTGCACCGGCATACTGGCGGCCATAACGGCCAACGAGCTAGAATACTCGTTCGACATGCTTTCGAACCGTGCAAAAAGCTGTATTGAAGCAGAAGGAGACTATGTTGAATAAAATAAATTGATTTTGCCGAAAAAACCAAGTCCTGTTTACTTTGGAACGCACCTTGTATGTATGTATACTGTCAATAGATTTCTTTGTAAAATTATAGAAATTTATTAAAATCACTCAATAAAAATTTTTGTTCCATATTTATGTACATCTACGTAACTAATTTATGGCGAATAATATATGTATACTTATAATATTCCACACGTGTATATTTGTGAAAGTTAATTTTTAATAAGTGTGGCAAAGTAATTGGATAGCCAAATGACATAAGTACTCGTAATGCGCATAAATATGTGATAATATACTTGGAGACATGTGTATAATTCCGACACCGTTTGCCGTTTTATGCCTCCTAACGCTGCACATTCCCAACACATGACGCATTTCGTATTAACATCCACACCTAAGCAACAGCAACAACTTACTACACTAATGTGCGGCTTACACATTGGCGGACAGAAATTATGACACCACACTTTCAATGGGGCAGCACCGTGGGCATTTTGTAGTGCCGCAGTAGCCACAGCTGCTTTTTAGTGTTGTGTATTTTGTCAACAATGTTGTTTTTGATTTCAGTCAACTGTAATGAATACCGCACCAACACAAACACACCCATGTCTGCGCATATACACAGCCTCCCAAGGCTACCTGCATCAAATATATACTACACCTGCACATGTACACATAATCACTACAGCAACAAGAACGCATATGTATGTGGCGACTTAATAATTCATTTTTAAGCCCAGATGACACGTATACGCCGTGGCACACCTAACCGCTGCACACAACATTGCGTTCGACCAAGATCGGCGACGTGCTGTCAAACATAACTTTCAGTGCCCACACCGGTGCCTGGGGACACTACATGCATCTATACAAATACATTTTCACCTGCACAAATAAGCTGTGGCGTTGATGTGGCGCCTGGTTATTCACCTGCTTAGTTTTTCCACACAAAATTGTTTGCTAACCTCCGAAAAAAACGTGAGAAGGGCCAAGGTTGGGAAGGGTGTGGTGGGTTCATTTGAAAACAAATTTTTACTCTTTTCAGCATCGCCCTCGTTACCAGCACCAGTGATATTTTATTTACCTTTTGCACACATATAAGCGTGTGAAGGCGGTCGGATAAGTGCTTAGCCTAAAACGTACAAAAGAAAATTTTCGAAAAATTTCAATTTATTCATTAACAAAAAAAAAAAGACATCATTATCTTTTAAGCTTGATTTGCCCTTAACCCAACAACTTAGTAAACCTGTCTGCAAAATTCGTTCTGCCTAAGTCGGCAGATTAGAACCGCTTCGAGCCACTAACATCCTCATTCGATGCATTTCTACCCAACAAATGACCTTTTCAACAATGGGGACGAAAACAAGTGTCACTTGATTAAACTGGGAAATACAATAGACAGATTGTAGCCTAATTCGGTCATGTTAAGAGTGGCGACGACGGAGTTGTGAGCCAACACATTGTTTGGTGAAAGACATTAACCGTTTTGCCTTTACCAGTCGGTATAAATCACCCTTTGTGAGCCCCAGAAAACATATGCTCCCCTTTTCGACGCAGAAGACCATGTGAAACTCACTGGTTTGACTGTTTCGTGTCTGGTATATACAAGTGAATTCATGTTTTCCGACGGTCTTGATAAGACAAAAATATTCCTTCGGATTGTGCTTAAACAACGTCGAACACTGCTGTGAAGTGGTCTCACAGTTGCTTCTGTCATCCGCATTGAGCAAACATGGGACCCACTGTTTCAGCTACGTCGCGTACATTCAAGTGAAAATCTTTTATGCTCCTTGATAACTGTTTCAAGCCAATTCGAAAAAAATCACGTAAGACGTTAATCTGCAATTCTAAAACCAGGGACAGGGTCTTTTCCACACTCAGTCAAAACAAATGTACGTATCCTATAAATTAAAGGATAGTAATTTTTCTTGGTGTGAGAGGCTGAGTACTTATCGGATCACCCTCGTATATTCACATACACCTACGCTATGAATTGTGCGTAAATGTGTGTGGACCGCCAAAAAGTGTTGCACTGAATTTGTTGAGTGATTTAATGAAGTTTCAAAAACAAAAGGCAATAATAATGAACGTTAAAAGTAAACTGCAAAAGAGAGCCAAAGTTTTCCTGCGGATTTTTGTTGCTTTTGTGTCTTTCGCAGCTTTCTCGAAATCCGCTGACGTCGTTGTTGTGACCGACGTCAGCGCTTATGGAAAATTTATTGAGTTTCTTAATGGATTTCTTTGTTCGAACACTTTTTTCCATATATTTTCGTAAACATATTATCAAAGTTTTATTTGGAATATCGACTGATGTCTTCGTTTAGTAAGCAATGGCAGAAATGACAGTACTTTGCTCGCCTACAAAAGCGTAATAAATCAATATGTTAAAACTTCTTTTGCGCATTGAAGCTATTTTGTACTCTCATAACATGTTGCAACAAAGTATAATAGTTCTGTTTACGTTATGTTGGTCAATAAAGTTTTATAAAGAGTGATCTAAGTAGAGGTGCTTTTTTTCAATACAGATCACGCATGAGTTGTGGCAAGTTGTCATGTTTTGTTTATTCAGCATTGATTGTAATTTCATCCTGGGAAATCTTACGCCTGAAAAACGTTTAGAAATCATTCAACTTTATTATGAAAACACATGTTCTGTAAAGAATGTGGTTCCAGAATTTATTACTGGATAATATTCAATTCAATCAATCAGTCTTTCGCAACAACTCGGACTATGGAACGAGTTGGCGCAGTTCACGTCGAAATCTAAAATTGAAAGCGTACAAAATACAGATTTTGCTATAACTAAGCCGCACGACCTTCCCAAGTGACATCGCTTCGCTCTATGGGCTCTTGAAAAGTTCCAAGAAGATCCGACGTTTTCGAGCCAAATTTTGTTCAGCGATGAGTCCCATTGCTGGCTCAATGGTTATGTTAATAAGTAAAATTGCCGCATTTGGGACAAAGAGGAACTTGAAGAGATTCAAGAGCTGCCATTTAACCAGCAAAGGTTAGGTGTGGCTTGAAAGCCGCTGAAATTATCGGTCAATATTTCTAACGAGTCATGATAGCCGACTATTTGATGCTTGTTCAACAAGGGAGCGCCACTTCCCACACATCGCATCAATCAGTGGATTTATTTAAAGAACACTTGTGTGAGCAATTTAAGTAATTGAGCAACACCTCACTTGAGTACCTATCCATAAAAAAAAATAATTTGTGTCTTTTTGGTTGACGTTATGCTGTATACACCATTGCACGTAAGTAAGAATCTGGATAACAGTGAAATTTTTCGAATCCCACAATATAAATACGCACCGAAATATTTCACTCTAAGGCTTGACTTCGCTCGTACTTGGTTCGTCCTTACTTCATTTTAGATAGGGAATTTTTTAGTTAATTTTGTTTTCTTTCGAAGGCAATAACAAAGTGTCACCTGAATTGGAAAGACACCGATTCTTCTTTTAACGTCTAAATAACTTTTGCCGCGCCCACTACCTTTACAACGAAATTAAAAATATGCTTCTCCCTCAAGTTAACAAAGAAGGCATTTTCTACTAGCTGACATCAAAAAGTCAACTAACTAGTAGCTGGCCACCTTCAAAACTTGTATCTCTTAGAAATAATGGTTATTTGTGCTTTGTCAGCTAAGCTACATACGTCTGCATTTGGAACTTCATATGATCAAATAATGAAACTTCGATCCTATTAATAATTGTCATTGGAAATTGTCATCGACTTCAGAAGCTCTTATATTGTATCAAACCTTGCCTAAATAATATACGTAAACTAGTTCGGTTGTGATAAGTGAGTCCTTAAAGGAACTGTAAATACATTTTCAGATTAAAGGTGCGGATAAGATACAATATTCTCTTCTCAGACTTTCAGAGTAGCAATATTTTATTACCGTTTATATTATATATATTTATGATGTTTCTTTAAAAATAAAGGTTTGCAAAAAATCAAGCGATTTTCAGAAGTTTTTCGAGATACTATCATACTTTGTAAAAATTAATATTATACTTTCCCACAGACAAACAGATTTACAGTCTGTCAAGTAAGAGCGTGTTCGGAATAATTTATAAAAAAAAATTATTTTATGAAACTTTCATATTTACATATACTCGTATATACATTGTACACATTACAAACAATGATACAATTTGGTGAATAATATTTCCAGTCACCACCGGCGTCGATAATTGCCTGGCATCTCCGAGGCATGCTTTCTACTAATTTGGTGGCGTATTCTAGTGGCAAGGATCTCCAGATCCGACGAATTTCGTAAGACAACTTATTCAAAGTGTATGGGCGTCTTCCACGAAGCTTCTGTTTAATATATGCCACTTAACAATAGTTAACGTAATTAAGTTCCCATGCTGCCAAAAATTGCAATGCATGCAGTCTGGATCGTTTACTTCATGCACGATCAAAGTAAATGCTTGGTCAGCTGTTGTAATTCGATGATCAGTTCGATGCGTGAGCATGGCACATGAGCATGGGAATGCTTATGGAAGTAATTAGAGACCGACGCTAACGGCAGCAGCGACTGATTATTAAATAAACTCAAGGCGTTAACTCAATTCAAAATAACTTGGGTAGTCAACAACACCGTCGCTACCGTTGAAGTGAAGTTATAGGAAGTTAGTTAAAAATAATTTAGGAAATCAATTAAAAGTAACTTGGGTAGTCGACAACACCATGGCTACCGCTAAAGTGAAGTGATACGAAGTCAATCAATAATAACTGCCGCCCAACCAGAGGAAACCCACGCAGAAAGGACCAACACCACCACCACCACCATCACCTGGAGGCAGAGGAATCAAGACCCCACCGATAAATTATGTAAGTGAAACTTTTTTCTCTCCGCCTTCTGTTTGTAATTATATTAGTGATAATTTGACAATTTAAGTGTGGTTAGTGTGGTTATAATAAACTGGGTTGTACTTTGAACTCCTGGTTCTCATTTTTGTTTTTTTTTTTTTGTGCACTTACGTCCGCTACCCGTCCGTGCCATCTTAATTATCTTGCATGAGCAAACTTGGGACTAACGAACTGTTGGACAGACTTGACAACCAACTTTTGACAAGAAAACTTCTCAAACGCAAACAAGACAGGAATGAACAACAACTGCAGGGTATTATCAATGCGACCGTCAGCGCCGCACTACAAGTACCAAGGAAAGGCTTTGAAACCAAGCTAGAGCAGCCTACAAACCAGTTTCAAGCCACAACTGTGGCAGCTGCTGAAATTAAGACTTACGAACCAATAAAAATCATAGACGGGGTAGAATTTCATGAAGGCCTGGATGCAGTTAAATTACTTCCAGAGTTCGATGGCTGACAGGAGCAATATGTCTCATGTATGCGTCAGGCAGCATGGTATAGTATATTTAAAACCTACGTGAGTAGTTCAAAACACTACCAAGCTGTCCTCATAATTCGCAACAAAATCAGGAGATCGGCTGATGCAGTTATAGCATCATTCAACACGGTCCTTAATTTCGACGCTATCATTAGCCGTTTAGATTTTACATACTCAGGCATGCGACCATTGCATCTGCTCGAGCAAGAGCTAGCAACGCTAATGCAAGGGCAATTGTCGATTATTCAATTTTATGAGGAGGTTGAGAAAAAACTAACACTTCTCACAAATAAAACTACAATGTTGTTTGACACCGGCCAGGCACAGTACATGAATGACAAGCATAGGGCCGATGCACTGCGCGTATTCGTCTCTGGGTTAAGGAGAAACATCGCGGATGTTCTTTTTGCGGCCCAGCCCAAAGATTTGCCCTCGGTTCTTGCAATGGCTCAGGAAATAGAAGGAAATCACGATAGGCACGCCCAGTTTGCAAGATCGTTGGAGGAAAAAAACCTCACACAACCTCAAAACCGATCTTATCAGAAGCAGTCCGACATTCAGTACAGGACTAAAAAAAAACCCTATTTCACCATTGAGCAAGGAGCTCGCCCTCCAAAGAGCGACCAAGTTGAAAAAATGGAAGTCGATCCATCCTCGAGGTTCCGTCAGAGCACTAACTCTACAAATCAGAACAACCAGATTAATCATAACTCAAGCTTACCTATAGCACATCCCTTTAGCAATAGTCAATCACAAGGTGCGTTCAAGAGAATTCTCAAAGAACGTCGGACTACAGACGCCAGAGAATTTGGCGGAAGAAAAAAACGAAGTGTATGAAAAGCAGTACGATCAAGCCGCTTACGTTGCGTTGGCAGAAATAGAAGCTGAAATGAAGCTGAATATGAAGAAGAAGCGCTTAATTTTTTAGCGGAGAGTCCCTGCTCCCGTTCATCCAACGAACAGTAGCAGAGAAATCGTTAAAATTCTTAATTGACACCGGGGCGTCTAAAAGTTATATAAAGCCTAATATAAGCCTTTTATCCTCTGTCCCAGTACAGACCCCGTTTGTGGTTAAATCAATTCACGGATTTAACAAAATCGAGAGTAAAATCTTCATTACGATATTTGGCATTAATAGCCCTTTTTCCATTTACCCGGTCTCACAACTTTTGACGGCATAATTGGACTCGACCTATTGACACAGGCAGAAGCAACTATTGACTTCGCGTCAGAATTGATCCACTTTAATGGTAGATCTGAAACCCTGAGATTCCACAAATGTGCTCAAGTCAATTTCACAAAAATTGAAGACATAGAAGTTCCAGCTAACTTCCGTGCAGATTTTCTGCAGATGATGACAAAGCACTTGAAGACATTTACCGACTCGAGCAAATTACTTCCGTTTAACACCAATATTGTTGCCACCATTCGCACAGAGGACAAGGAGCCAGTCTACTCCAAAATGTACCCATTCCCCATGCGAGCTACTGACTTTGTGAGCCAAGAAATCAAGGATCTGCTTAAAAATGGTATCATTCGACCATCTAGGTCTCCGTACAACAACCCCATATGTATTGTCAGAAAAAAGGGCACAGACCTCACAGCGCGCCCAATAAGCGGTTGGTGGTAGATTTCCGAAGATTGAACTCCAAAACCATCGCGGACAAGTACCCAATGCCGAGTATCAGTATGATACTTTCAAATCTGGAAAAGGCCAAGTATTTCACCACCCTAGACTTGAAATCTGGATACCATCAAATTATGTTAGTAGAACACGATATTGAAAAGACTTCTTTTTCAGTAAACGGAGGATAGTATGAATTCTGCCGTTTTCCCTTTGGGTAAAAAAATGCTTCTAGCATTTTCCAGCGGGCCATAGATGATGTTTTGCGTGATATTATTGGTAAAACTTGCTATGTATACGTCGATGACGTCATAATGTTTTCCGAAGACGAAAACGACCACGTACACCATGTAGGACAAGTACTAAAGAGCCTTTATGAAGCCAATATGGGGGTGATAGGGAGATAAACTACGCGACACACGAAAGGGAACTATTAGCTATCGTTTAGGCCTTGGACAGCCTCCGACACTACCTCTACGGTAAGAGTAACATACGAATCTATAAAGATCATCAACCTCTAGTTTTCGCGGTCTCGGATAGAAACCCAAATTCCAAGATAAAACGTTGGAAAGCCCGAATTGAAGAGAGTGGCGCAAAGGTATTTTACAAGCCTGGGAAGGGAAAGAGTCTTATATCTCCACAAAATGGACATTTATAGTATTTAGCACAAAGACTCGTCATCACATCATCTTTAACGACAGGGAGAAATTGCTAGCAGTAGTAAAAGAAGTCGTAAAGCCAGACGTAGTAAATGCTCTACACTGCGAACTGCACTTTTTGGCACGCATTTAGCATTCAGGATGACTTGGTCAGAGTTTTTCCTGACACCAAATTCTGGCACTGCAAGAACATGGTAACAAATGTTGTTAACAAAGACGAGGAAAAGGAGATAGTAACGATGGAGCATAATAGGGCACATAGAGCCGCCCAAGAGAATGTAAAGCGGATTCTACTCGATTACCGATTACTATTTCCCAAAAATGGGCAAAATTGCGGCAGAAGAAGCAAGAAATGGGTGTTACGCCTATACCTTTCCGTGTAGGAGAATTGATCCACATAGACATCTTCTCAACTGCAGGAAAACACTTTTTAACAGCTGTAGACAAGTTCTCCAAGTTTGCCTTGGTTCAGCCAGTGGCGTCACACACTATCGCAGACGTAAAAGCGGGCATTTTGCAAATCATCAACATTTTTCCTAAAATAAAAACTGTGTAATGTGACAATGAACCTTCATTTAATTCATTCCAACAAGAACAGCTGTAGCGGAGTAATGCCTATCGCCAAAATATAATCTTCGAAGTTGGATAAAAGGTCCTGGTAAGGTAAGAGACTAGCCGACAAGGTCACTCCACTGTACGTCGAGGAAAAGATAAACGCTGATCTAGGAGCAACCGTTCTTATTAAAGGGAGGGTGGTCCACCAGAACAACCTCTAGTGAAACTCTCGACATAATATTTCTTTTTTACCTAGTTTTTATTTTGAATTTCAGGCATACGCCCATCTTTGCACTTTTGACTTGCGCTGCGCTGACAGCTTCTAAATTAACAGACTACTCGCTCGCGGATCACATACCGATCATGGACGGTACTGCAGTAATTTGGAACGAGACGAGGTACATAAGGCACATATCAAACTTAACAGAATTTGAACAAACATACAAGAAACAAAAACCCAATTGTTTAGCAAAGCTAGAGTTAAGGTTTTAGCAAGTGAGGAAATTGTATGTTTTATTATTGGTTTTCTTAGACCTAAGTTATTATGTAAGAAGATTACCATATTTCCCGTATCGCATGCTGGCCGTATATTGCATTTACTGGACAACATTATAGCTGACTGCGGAGGCAACATTACTGCTTTTATATCCTGCATTGATACGCCAATGGTAACGTTCTGTAAAGAAGCCGAAACTGAAACTTGCGCACAAAACCTACACTCCGGCGCTGTAGCACACTGTGCCACCAAGCCTAGCGACTTATCTCCCATTGTCGTCGTCGACGATGGTATAGTTTTGATAAACGATACAATAGTCAAGGCTAGCATAGATAATGGTTCTGAAATGTTTATTAATGGCACTTATCTTGTTACATTCGAACGCACCGCTTTTATCAATGGCACCAAATATGTTGCTCTCAATGGATCCCCGAAGAGACTTCCACAACAGGCTGCCTCAGCGCCGATCAACATAACCTCCCATTATACCCTACTAAGCCTACCATTTCTCCACAAGCTAAGTGAAGAAAACTTGCGGCACATTGCTGAATTACGCATACGAACGATTGCTACACCACTAGTAACCGCAGTAATTTGTGCCACAATCACCGTAATCCTTGCTGGATCAGTCATCTTACTAAAGCGTAGGCGGCGAAGAGAAACTTCTAAGGCAGTTGGGTACGGCCGAGGACGACCATGTTTTGAAGGAGGGAGTAGTTAACAATAGTTAACGTACTGAAGTTCCCATGCTGCCAAAAATTGCAATGCATGCAGTCTGGATCGTTTACTTCATGCGCGATCAAAGTAAATGCTTGGTCAGCTGTTGTAATTCGATGACCAGCTCGATGCGTGAGCATGGGACATGAGTGTGGGAATGCTTATGGAAGTAATTAGAGATCGACGCTAACGGCAGCAGCGACGGTAAGAATAGTAGGTTAGCAGTAAGCTTACTCATTATTAAATAAACAGTTTTTGAAAGAGACTCAAGGCGTTAACTCAGTTCAAAATAACTTGGGTAGTCGACAACACCGTCGCTACCGCTAAAGAGAAGTGATACGAAGTCAATCAAAAATAACTTGCCCACACATTTTCAATAGGGTTTCCATCGGGTGACTGCGACGGCCAATCCAACGTAACGATGCCAGATTGAGTTTTCCACTGAGTACAGAGCTTGCTGTTGTGTTTAGGACTATTGTCTTCCTGCCGGATTGTATCACAATTCTTTTTTCATCTTTTTTCTTCACTTTTCATATTGAACCTTCTTCTTCATTACTGGCGTAGACATCGCTTACGCGATTATAGCCGAGTTAACAACACCGCGCCAGTCGTTTCTTCTTTTCGCTACGTGGCGTCAATTGGATATCCCAAGCGAAGCCACGTCCTTCTCCACGTAGACCTTCCAACGGAGTGGAGGTCTTCCTCTTCCTCTTCTTCCCCCGGCGGGTACTGCGTCGAATACTTTCAGAGCTGAAGTGTTTTCGTCCATCCGGACAACATGACCTAGCCAGCGTAGCCGCTGTCTATGTCAATGTCGTCGTATATCTCGTACAGCTCATCGTTCCATCGAATGCGATATTCGACGTGGTCAACGCGCAAAGGACCATAAATCTTTCGCATGACCTTTCTCTCGAAAACTCGCAAAATCGACTCATCCGTTGTTGACATCGTCCAAGCCTCTGCACCATATAGCAGGACGGGAATTATAAGCGACTTATAGAGTTTGGTTTTTGTTCGTCGAGAGAGGACTTTACTTTTCAATTGCCTACTCAGTCCGAAGTAGCACCTGTTGGCAAGAGAAATCCTGCGTTGGATTTCCAGGCTCACATTGTTGGTGGTGTTTACGCTGGTTCCAAGATAGACGAAATTATCTACAACTTCAAAGTTATGACTGTCAACAGTGACGTGAGAGCCAAGTCGCGAGTGCGACGACTGTTTGTTTGATGACAGGAGATATTTCGTCTTGCCCTCGTTCACTGCCAGACCCATTTGCGTTGCTTCCTTGTTCAGTCTGGAGAAAGCAGAACTAACGGCGCGGGTGTTGAGACCGATGATATCAATATCATCGGCATACGCCAGCAGCTGTACACTCTTATAAAAGATTGTACCTGCTCGATTCAGTTCTGCAGCTCGAATAATTTTCTCCAGCAGCAGATTGAAAAAGTCGCACAATAGGGAGTCGCCTTGTCTGAAATCTCGTTTGGTATCGAACGGCTCGGAGAGGTCCTTCCCAATCCTGACGGAGCTTTTCGTGTTGCTCAACGTCAGTTTACACAGCCGTATTATTTTTGCGGGGATACCAAATTCAGACATCGCGGCATAAAGGCAGCTCCTTTTCGTGCTGTCGAAAGTAGCTTTGAAATCGACGAAGAGGAGGTGTGTGTCGATTCTCCTTTTACGGGTATTTTCCAAGATTTGACGCATGGTGAATATCTGGTCGGTTGTTGATTTGCCAGGTCTAAAGCCACACTGATAAGGTCCAATCAGTTTGTTGACGGTGGACTTTAATCTTTCACACAATATGCTCGATTGAATCTTATACGCGATGTTGAAGAGGCTTATCTTACGGTAGTTGGCGCAGATTGTGGGCTTTCCCATTTTATGTATTGGGCATAGCACACTTAAATTCCAATCGTTGGGCATGCTTGCGTCCGACCATACTTTACAAAAAGCTGATGCATGCTCATTATCAGGTCTTCACCGCCGTGTTTGAATAGCTCGACCGGCAATCCGTCGGCCCCCGCCGCTTTGTTGTTCTTCAGGCGGGTAATTGTTATTCGAACTTCTTCATGGTCGCGCAATGGAACGTCTGCTCCATCGTCTTCGAATGGTGAATCGGTATTGCCTTCTCCTGGCGTTGTACGTTCACTACCATTAAGCAGGGTAGGCGGGTGCGAACCTTGGCTGCAACAAAATAGTGGTCCGAGTCGATGTTCGGAGACCTCGGAGCGTACGCACATCTAAAACACTGGAGACTTGTCTTCCGTCTATCACAACATGATCGATCTTGTTGGTGGCTTTTGGATCCGGAGACAGCCAGGTAGCTTGATGTATTTTCTTATGCTGGAATCTAGTACCACAGATAACCATATTTCGGGCCCCGGCAAAGTCGATCAGCCTCAACCCATTTGGGGATGTTTCGTCATGGAGGCTGAATTTACCGACTGTAGTGCCAAAGATACCTTCTTTGCCCACCCTGGCGTTAAAGTCGCTAAGCACGGTTTTGACATCGTGGCGAGCAGCTCTCATAAGTGCCCTCCAAGCGCTCATAAAAGGGATTTTTGGTCACATCGTCCTTCTCTTCCGTCGGAGCGTGGGCGCAAATCAGCAATATGTTGAAGAACCTCGCTTTGATGCGGATTGTGAATGAGAGTACTCGGCGACGGAGTCTCCCTCCTACCACGAGTCCCACACCAAACTTGCCCTCCTTCAAATGCCAGAAGGTCCTTTAAATGCCACAAGGACCTACTCGTCTCTGTCCTTGTCCCGTCCATCGCATTTCTTGGACGGCGGTGATGTCAGCCTTTATTTTCACGAGGACATCAACCAGCTGGGCACTGGTTGGCTGGGATGGGCTGGGCGGCACCTTCCCAATAAAGGGGCCGGACATTCCATTTCGTTTGCCATGGTCGTCATCAAAAGGGGGGTCACTCATCCGAGGCTTGTTGTTCCTTTTCATTGGTATGATTTTTTACGTGACGGGTCCCAAACCCAGCGCACAACCCTGCGGAAGGGATGTTTTGCCTTCTGACTTTAGCTCGCTTTCAAACGGATATTCTTAGGCTACCCAGAAGATACTTGGTCAAAGACCGGAAATCGTCAGCTGCTTGTCATATGTAAAGAATCGTTTCTGGCCACTCCCAAGTGAATTACGATCAGAGAACTTTCCTCACTTGCGTGAACTTCTACACATGACTCCATCCTCCCACTATCGAACCACGTTCCGGTAAATCATCGACATTTTTAGCCACTATATATCGCTGTATCCACTTCTGTACAAATGCCTTCGACTTTCTCGTATATTTAGCAGCCGCTGATTGGGACATTTTGGGAGCTTTCCGGTGGATGCAAAGGAACTCAGCCTCGTAGCGCGACGCACACTTAGCACTCATGGTGTTTAATGTGATTCTCTTTCAAAAGATCAACGACAACTGAACCTTCGTTGACAATGCATTAAGGACAAAGCTGCCCTCTATCGGCTCGCGAAGGAATTAGAACGAAATCTTTCGTTAACTGTCGGTAAAGTCGACCACGCTCTTACTTGACAGACTGTACATAACTTGAAGCCTTCTCCAACTAAGGTCAGGGAATTTTTTCTGCAACTAGAACACATGCACTTCTAAAAACTGTAAGAAGGACTCTCGGGAACTTACCTTTTTGATCCGAAAAGATCTCTACTATATATACGAGTATGTCTTCATAATATATCGATAAACCTATTATAAACCCATGAATACCTGTTTTCCGAAACGAAAGTAATGACGCAGTTAGACAAATATCAAACTAAACTTTGTGCATTCGACTTTACAGCTGTTTTAAAACTTAGCAAATCTCTTACATTGAAGTTATGTTAAATATAGTGATACGATAGAATGATAGAAGGACAAAGAATTCTATAAGATTACCTGGAACAATTCGAAAACACCGAAAGTCCCGGCACATGAGCGTTGAAGTCAAATTTATTTTGTTGTACTTCACTCTTCATGACTGCAGAATTGGTAGGCATTATGAATTTAATAAAAATCTTTTCCCGCTTAGCAGATTTTCGGCTCCTAATATGATTTTAATTTAATAACTACATTAGCTTGGACTTTAATTTTGCAGAGTCCGCCGCAGCCGAAGTGTTTTCAAGTAAGCGTCGACTAATCTTTTGACAGAGTCGGCTACTTAATTAGATTTTTTTAGGAAAAAACTTTATAAACGGCGAACCAAAAATGTGTTGACTTCCTGGCCCTGCCAATACTTAAATGATTACCCAAACAACTCAATTGCCGAAAAAAGAAGCAGTTATAAGGAAAAGGCGAACGATTGAAATAAATTTTTGCTAGTATTGCTGTTACTGTACCAATACAAAATGTTACACAAATTTGAATTTTGAACCTGAAATAAAAGTTCGGATACATTTCGATTATATAGAACCCACTGTCTTGGGAACCAAGCTTGCTCTATGATTTTGGTCATAAGTGTCTGGGAGTTCATTATTATTTCCAGGCGACATAGTTCCTCTAACGGCACTTATCGACACCTAATCCTTAAACTAGCATCTGCATATTACTCGTATGAAATTTTGCTCATTTAGTAGTCAAGAATCCTTTTAAATTGCGTAAGCAATAACAAATTATAGATCGCATGCTCGTAAGTGCTTAGAGTTTTTCATGTATATGTGTATATGTATATGTATGTATTGTGGAATTCCTATCGCCATCTCTGCACCTAACTGATTTCAAATTCTAATTTAAATCGCATTTAGTGCAGTTGCTGGAAAATGCAATGGTGAGAAACATTTCTACCGTTTTAAGCTCCCATTAACCTTTGCACGCACTAATCTACAATGTAAACCAACGCCAGAAGAAGCCGCACACCCGCTGCAGCGGCATTGTTCACCAATTTGCTGAGATTTTTCCCGTGTTTTCTTCTCTTTACTTTTACTTACCCCACTCCTCCTAAGCAGATTGGCGGCTGTTACATGTTCTTGCTCTTCGCGTATTTCCTTCCGTCCTACGCTGCAACGCTCCAACCCCAACTGTGACACTGAGGTCTAGTTCCGGACTTTTGATGAAAAAGCCATTCTCATGAAGTCAAATGCATAAAGTACAAAATGAAGACGGTCTACGAAAAACCCGTAGCGGATAAATTTTTTGCGAAAGTTAGGTAAAAGGCAAAAGTAAAAGGAATAGAAGGATACATATGTATATACATGTTTTCATATATGTATAGTAATCATCGTACATTTGCCCAACAAATGCAACTACTACTCACCATTAGCTCCCTGTCGATGCTACATTAAGGAAAAAAGATTTCGAAAGAGAAATAATTAAAAATGCAAAGAAAATGAAAAGAAAAGTTTAAGAAGTTTTCAAAATTAGAAGACGGAATGAACAACGAAGTAATTTCTAGTTTAGGTGCTGAAATTCTAGCTACATATTTTTGATGAAATTTCAGAAGGACTTTAACCAATAGCGTACCGTTTTCTCTCTTGAACCTCTTACGTTTAAATTTAACGTTTATCGGTAAACGCAAAATTTAAAATTTTAATTTATAGCTTTTCGATCCAATGATGACGACCATGGAAAACGAAATAAGGACTACGTATTGAGGGCATGCACCCGGTCTCTTAATTGGGAAGGTGCCGCTGCCCAGCTGGTTGATGTCCTCGTTAGAGTGAGGGCTGACATCACCGCCGTCCAAGAAATGCGATGGACGGGACAAGGACAAAGACGAGTAGGTTCTTGTGGCATTTAAAGGACCTTATGGCATACAAAGGAGCGCAAGTTTGGTGTGGGATTCGTGGTGGGAGAAAGACTCCGTCGCCGAGTACTATTATTCACTCCGTTGAATGAACGTCTAGCCACAATCCGCGTCAAAGCGAGGTTCTTCAACATATCGCTGATTTGCGCCCACGCCACGATGTCAAAATCGTGCTTGGCGACTTTAACGCCAGGGTAAGTAAAGAAGGTATCTTTGTCACTACGGTCGGGGAATTCAGCCTCCATGATGAAACATCCCCATATGGGTTGAGGCTGATCGACTTCGCCGGGGCTCGAAATATGGTTATCTGTAGTACTAGATTCCAGCATAAGAAAATTCATCAAGCCACCTGGTTGACTTCGGATCGAAAAGCCACCAACCAGATTGATCGTGTTGTGATAGACGGAAGACACGACTCCAGTGTTTTAGAGGTACGTGCTCTCGAGGTCCTAACATCCACTCGGATCATTACCTTGTTGCAGCCAAGATTCGCACCCGCCTCCGTGCAGCAAAAAACGCACGCCAACAAACACAAAGAAGGTTCGACGTCGAGAAGCTGCAGTCACAACAGACAGCCGAACGATTTTCTACTCGGCTTGCACTCCTGCTCTCTGAGAGCACTCGTCAACAACTCGGTATAAGGGAACAGTGGGATGGCATTTCAAACTCCTTACGTACAGCTGCAACCGAAACCATTGGTTTTCGGAAAGTGCAAAAGAACAGCTGGTACGACGAGGAGTGCCGTGTCGCAGCGGAGAGAAAACAAGCTGCCTACCTCGAAACGTTACGAGCGACCACAACACGTGCGGGATGGGATAGATACCGAGAGTTGAAGAGGAAAGCGAGATGCATTTGCAGACAGAAAAAGAAAGAGGCCGAAATGGGTGAGTATGAAGAGCTTGATAAACTGGCCGACAGGGGTAATGCTCGAAAATTCTAGGAAAAAATGCAGCGGCTTACAGAAGGTTTCAAGACCGGAGCATACTCTTGTAGAATCCCCAAAGGTGATCTAGTCACCGATTCCCAGAGCATACTAAAATTATGGAGGGAACACTTCTCCACCCTGCTAAATGGCACTGAACGCTCAACACTAGAAGAAGGCGAACCCGATTCCCCAATCGAAGACGATGGGGCAGACGTTCCATTGCCCGACGATGAAGAGGTTCGAATAGCAATTAACCGCCTGAAGAACAACAAAGCGGCGGGGTCCGACGGATTGCCGGCCGAGCTATTCAAACACGGCAGCGAAGAACTGATAAGGAGCATGCATCAGCTTCTTTGTAAAAAATGGTCGGGCGATAACAAGCCAAACGATTGGAATTTAAGTGTGCTATGCCCAATACATAAAAAGAGAGACCCTATAATCTGCGCCAACTACCGTAGGATAAGCCTCCTCAACATCGCGTATAACAGAGAGCTGCAAAGAGTGTGATAAAATCAGAACAAACAGTCGTGCCAAAAACACAATCAAATCAATTCAGTTCAGCACAGACAACATTGTTAATCAATTCGTGTATCTGCCAGCGTCAACTGACCTGAGGCAACAGGAATAATCTATTCTTCGGCAATCACGATCGTGTAAACGGCTGGCTTCGGTTTCAATCGTATCATGTCAGTTCATGGTGTTGCGACGATTGTTTGAATTGATGTGAAACTTTTGGTAAACTATAAGTAAATCTACGAGTAAATCTTTGGGTAAATCTATAAGTATAGCAAACAACAACAATTTTCTGCTGGAGTGATTTGAATCATGTGTAGCAAAAAATGTATCAGCTTTGAATACGAGGGCCGCTATATATATTTCTGGCCTAATAAAATAGGCATATTTATCAACGAAAATGTTTTTTTTTCTCGTTGGATTTGCCACACGGTCGATTGCTGTTTTGTTTCGGGCTCATACGCATAGATCCATGATTCGTCACCGGTGACGATTTTATAAACGTCTTTTGAAGCACCGCGATCGTATTTTTTCAGCATTTCTTTACGAGCCTTTTTTTGAGCGATTGTCAAATGTGGGGATCCAACGAGAACAAACCTTTTTTACGGCCATGTGTTAATGCAATATCGAATGTATGCTGGTGGGAGAAATGCATAGGCATCCCTCTATCTGAAGGTATGTTACATGACGGTCTTGCATTATCAGTTCACGTACGACATCGATGTTTTCTGGCACAACGGCTGTTTTGGGACGACCTTCACGGAATTCGTCTTTGAGCGAGCGTCCGCTACGATTGAATTCGTTGTAACAGTTTTTCACAGTGCTATAGGATGGTGCTTCATAGCCATACAAAGATTTTAGTTCATCGATGGACTCTTGTCGTGATAATCCACGTCCAAGTTGTGAAAAATGATCGCACGAAAATGTTCACGAGTTAATTCCATTTTTTGGCCGAGATGAATTTTTTAATTCCCTGTAAATAAAACAATTCACGATTAAATGACAAAACGTTCTGAGTGATGTTATGCTAAAAAATGTCAAACTTTCCAATGGAAATGTCAGATTGCACCTGGCAACACTTAGTGTTGCCTAGTCCAGAAATATATATACTAAAATATTCGAGTCCAATAAATGTCCCGTCGAAAGACTAAGGACAACGCTAAGATCCGTTTTTTTTTTTAAATAAATAAAATACAAGTGTTCAAAAATGTTTCATTATTTATTATTTATTAAAAACCGCACGTAACAAAAGAAAGGCTCGTGTGGTTTAATCGGATTTCAGCTTAAGACTAATTTACAAACAGAATGAAAATCTTGGCTTTGGCTATTGGCTATTGTTTACATTAAAATCTCTGCACAGCAAAAATGATGCGCAGCTCTTGTTATTTGTTTACTTGACTTTTATTTGTTTACTTGACTTTAATGGATGGGTGTGAGAATGAATGTCACCAAAATATTGATGCTGCAGTAATTGGATATTAGTAGATGGATGTGAGAGTGAATATGTCACTCCTCCCTCCTTAAAAAGGCAGCCTATACTTGGGCTGGCATTGATGGGTACAGTGTGGGTAATGGGTTTTCTCCAAGTTCGTTTTCTTGAAGTTGTGGCTGATTTCTTTCAGTTTGTTTTCTTAATTTTGTATACAAAAATATAAATGGATTAAAGTTTATGTACTTAAGAATAAAAATCATTGCGACCAAAGCCAGAATAGCCAGTATAATAATTGTATAAAGTGTGATATTGTTTTGTGAAATCATTTTTATAATGTCATTGTGTTTTAAGATTTTGATTTTAGTTATGTTGAGCGGTGGATACAAAGGTGTTAGGTCAATTTCTGGGTGTAAATAATTTTCGCTTAAAATAATATTTTCGATTTTTACTTTACATTGTGTTATTCTTATAATTTTATTTCCCTTTATTTGTATGTTGCTGTTTGAATTTTGACAGTTTTGTGTAAGAGTTGTTTGGGTCAGATTCCATGTTATTATTACATTTGGTTCAATATACTTAATTATTTCTTTTGTAAGGACTGGTACAAAATTACATGTTGGGTTTCTTTGTTTTATTATGTTTGCAATACATTCACTATTTACTTCTTTGTTGTCTTGATTGTAAATTTTATTATCGTTTTCAAAGTAAGAATCACTGCCTGAGTACTCCAATTGGTACCCGTTTCTATCGGGATAAGGGATTATTTTAATGGTGTTAATTAGTTCGTGATTAATAGGAATATGTGAGATTATTAGTATTTCATTATTCTTATAGTTAATCCAAGTGGATGTTTTTGTTAATAATATGTTTTCGCTGTTAACGTTTTGGAGCTTGTCGTAATTAAGCAGTTTTGGGTTGAACAGTCCCAGTCGTGAGAGCTGCATTCCCATTTCAAGGTCCTCAATGTACTCAATGAACTGTATTAGTTCATAAACCAAGGTGTCAATGCTATTTCTATTGTTTTCATACTGTTTGATTCTCTGCAATCCGTCATTAACGAATTGCATTACTTCGTTAAATTCGTGCATTTTTATTGAATTTTTCGCCTCCGAATTCAGTTTCTCTTCGAATTGTACTCTGTCATTGTCGTCGAGTGTGCCGAAAAGGAATTTAAAAGCTGAGCCTACGAAATTGAAAAGACCGCGTTTTTGTCTACGTTCTTTGTGTAGAGTGATCCCGCTTAGTTCTTTAATCAGTTTGTTATACAAAAATTTGATCCGGGGTGTGTCTGTACCGTTTTGTATTTTGTTTCCAAAATATGTGGTTATAGTGTTTATTGCTGTGAGGTTGACTGTTAGGCAATGATGTTCGAATGCTGATGGTCTTTGAATTGGTTTACTTGAGAAAAGAAGATATCCATGGTTTGTATCGATGCCGCCTATCTGAATTTGTTGGGCATGGCTCATGGTAAGCAACAGGGACAGTATCATCACTGTGCGCCAGATACCTGTGGAATGGGGACCTCATTAATTTTCTTTCGTTTTTTAAACTGCGTTTTATAATAGTTAGTAGCTCTGTTCCGATTAGTGATTTTGTAATGGTCCGGGTCGGTTTGTTCGACATTTTTGTTTTCTTTAAATGGGTTTTCTAATTTTCCCTTCTGAAGGGGACCCTTTCTGTATTTGGTGTCTATGACGTATTCCTGACGATCATCATTTAATTTGTTTATTTTTTGTTCTTTAATTTTTTGTGCGTCCAGGGTTGGTTGTCCGGCGTAAAGAAATATGTGTGCGGGTGTCTGTCCAGTGGTGTCATGCCTGGTTTTGTGATTGTAAATATAAAGAATATTTTCCATTTTGCCCAGTTTGATTTCATCGTTTTTGGAGGAATTAATTATGCGAATTTTTTCATTTATTGTTTTATGTAATCTCTCAACATCCGCCACGCCCGTTTTAGCTGTGTTTAATTGTAATTCAACACCCTCGCTCTCGAGCCATTGCTTAAGAGCTAGGCTGGAAAATGCACCGTCCCTGTCTGCCTTTAACAGTGTAGGTTTTCCGAGTTGGTTAAAGATACGCATCAGGGCGTTTTTGCATTCTATCCAATCTTTTGTTTTTATTTGTTCTAGAGTGGCGAACTTTGAGTAAATGTCAATGCAACTAAGGTAATGCTTACCCTCGGATGAATAGATGTCTATTACAAATTTATCGCGGCAATGCCCAGGGCTAGGTGTGACTTTAAAAGGCATTTTTGTGTTTCTGTGTTCTGTCTTGGCTAGGTTACCACACGGCACTCATTTATGATGTTTTGAATCAGTAGTTGGCTATTTGGGAAATAATGATTTTCTTTGAATAATTTAGTCATTTTTTGGATACCTGGATGCAACAGTTTTTCATGGGCTTGAAGTATGATTTCTTTAAACTCAGCATATGAGTTCACGTTGTTCAATAGAATGAGGCTACGAGTCACTTTAGTATAAGAGGGGTTAATAATTTCCCTATAGGCTGTCTGGATGATCTCGAAATCGGCATCGCTCACGATGTACATGGCAATGCTTTTGGAAATGAAGTGGTCAAGTAAGAATTGCTTGGCGTTCTCAACAGTCATGTTGTTATAGTGAATTGTGGTTATTGAATTTCCGAAAACGGTTGTCTGCTTTACACTATTCTGATCTGATTTAATGAATATTATCTGTTTTTTGAATACATTTATTGGTTTTTCTGTTAACTGGATAAGATCATTACTGTCTTCTACTGCACTATGTTGGGTGGCTTCACTGAAATGATTCTCCTCAACCTTGATTCTGGACAGTGCGTCAGCAATTGAATTCTGTTTCCCTTTTATGTACTCAATATCAAAGTCAAACTCAGCCAATCTAATTCTCCATCTCTGCAGTTTGGCATTTGGCTCCTTTAAATTATGTAACCATCTGAGAGGCTGATGATCACTAGCTATTTGGAAATGTCTTCCCAACAAGTAGTGACGGAATGTTTTTGTGGCCCAAACTATGGCAAGTAATTCTTTTTCGATGGTGCTGTAATTTAATTCATGGTCATTCAATGTTCTGCTTATGAAAGATATGGGGTGATTGTTTTGAGAAAGGACGGCTCCAAGAGCCAGGTTACTAGCGTCTGTAGTCAATACAAATTTCTTTTCAAAATCGGGAAGTTGTAGAATTGGTTCGCTTGTTATTAGGGTTTTAAGTTTCTCGAATGCTTCCACATATTCGTGGTTGTTTATGTCTATTTTTGCTCCTTTTTTAAGTAGCGGGTCATGGGCTTTGCTATGTCAGCGTAGCTTGGGATAAACTTTCGGTAATAACCGGTCATTCCGAGGAATGCTCTGATTTCTTTTACTTTTGTTGGGATTGGGTATGATGCTATGGCTTCTACTTTAAGAGGGTTTGGTTTTATTCCATCGGGTGTTACGATGTGTCCTAGAAAGGTTGCTTCCTTTTTCAGGAATTCGCATTTATCTAGTTGCAACTTTAGATTTGCTTCGGACAATTTTTCAAAAACCAATTGCAATGAGTTTAAGTGTTCGTCGAGAGATGTGGAAAAAATAATGATGTCATCCAAATAAACCAAACAGTGTTTGTTAATTAATGGTCGGAGTATGTTATTCATGCACCTCTGGAATGTGGCGGGTGCATTTCTTAGGCCAAATGGCATGCGAACATATTCATAATGACCACGTTTGGTTGAAAATGCAGTTTTCTGTATGGATTCTGAATCCATTTCTATCTGATGAAAACCCCTAGCTAAATCAATTGTTGTGAAGTACTGGCATTTTCCCAGTTTTCCAAGTATTTCGTCCATGTTGGGAATAGGAAATCTATCGGGAATGGTTATTTCATTCAGCTTCCTGTAATCAATGACTACTCTGTATTTTGCTTTTCCCGAAGCGTCGGGTTTCTTTGGTACAACCCAAGTGGGACTATTGTAGGGTGAATTACTTTCTCTGATTAATCCCTGCTCAAGCATCTCCTGCACCTGGTTCTCTACCTCATTTTCGTGTGTTTGAGCAAGTGGGTATTGTTTTGAATAAATGGGAGAATTGTGTGTTGTGTTTAATACATGCTTGATTGTGTTTGTGAATGTCAAACGTTCTCCTTCAGAATATTGCAAATCTTTAAATTTGTTCAATAAATGTTTTAATTTAGAGGTTTCCTCCGGATTAAGGTGATCCAGACGGAATAGTGAAAAGTCTATTTTTTTATCTGATTTGGAGATTGGTTTCTCATATGAATCTTGTGTGTAGAAAAATTGACCTTTGTTTGAATCTGTGTCTATCAATGGGTAGGTTTTATCGAAAAGTGTAATAGTATGAGTTTTGTAATTTATTATACCTTGTGCTTTATTGAGCAGTTTTCTGCCAATTAGCATATCGTAGTCGCCAGAAAAGTCGTGTAAGTAAAATTGTTCAGGTGTCCTAATTATGTTGTTGCTTGGCAGAGTTATTGAATCTTTTAATGTCATCGGGCCATTTGATGTAAAAACTTCACATTCAGTATTGTGTATTGGTAGAGAAAAAAATTCTTTCGCATCATGTTGATTGTGGATCCTGTGTCAATCAAACATTTGTGAGCGTGGCCCTTGTGGGTAATTATTAAGTATTGGTATCTTCCGGGGCTGGTGACTGAAAATTTTCGTCAAAATTGATTTCGGCTTGGTCTTGATTGAGTGGTGCCTGACACTGTTCTTCATAAGTCTGGTCTTGGTACTGAGTGTAGTCGTAGTATTCTTGTTCGTATGGTTGTTGATAATCTTGTTCGTATTCTTGTGCTTCTTGTAATCTAAGTTCGTCAATGGACATTTTGGTTTGTTGGCTGTCGGATGGTCTTGGTCGTTTGGTTGTTTGTTGTAGTGGGAAGTTTGGGTTAGATGGCATGCGTGGTTGTTGTGTTTGAGGGGTTAGGTTAAAATTAGATTTGGGAAATGGAGTTCTGTTTAAAATTGGTTGAGGATTCATGTACCTGTTGGGTCCGGGATAAGTTTGTCCGGGTCCCATGGGTTGGTTGTTAGATAATTGTTGTGTATAAATGGGTCTGGGTGCATGCATGTATGGGTTGAAGCTGGGTTGTAATGGTTGAGGATATTGGGGGTATCTCGGTTGGTATTGGGATTGATTGATTGGGTAATTTTTAAATGCTTTCGGATTTTGGTAAAAATTTGGAGTTTTATTTTTAATTTCAATGTTTTTATTTGTTTCAAAATTAATATGTTCTTCATAAATGCCCTCATTTTGTGCAATGTTAATTAGACTTCTCAAGTCTGGAATGTCGTGATGGGCCAAAATAGTAAATAATTGAATTGGTAATTTTCGAATTAGTGTTTTTATGGAATCTCTGACCGCTTGCAAATAAATAATAAGGTTTGATTGATTACCTTCGAGATGTAATTTGGAGATGAGTATTTGGCGTCGTCGCTCGGCCTCCTCGCAGAATGCACGCAGATTTCCCCTGTAGGGCGTCTCGCGGAAGTTCTCCAGCAGCTTGTAGTTCGGCGCCTGTGGTTTATACTCGCTGATCATTCTGGACTTCAAGGTCGGCCAGTCTTCTATGGTTGGCAGACCCAATGTTCTAGTCACATGACCCTCTATGTTCCGCTCAATGGCTCCAAGCAGGATGCGTTGTTGTCGCACATCGTTGGTATGGTAGAGGGACAGTATGTAATCCACTCTGCTGATGAAGGTAAAAAGTGTTTCTGGCTCTCCCTAAATGGAGGGACATCCTTAAGTTGTCCACGGGCCTCAGCAAGGTTGCTCTCGTTTAATGTATTCTCTGGTTGTGCCATTTTTTTTTTTGTTTGATTGTCACTTAATTCGATGTTTTTACGTTGCCTTTGGACTTACAGGTTTTTGTGTTTTTGAATTTTTGTTTTGCTTCCACTTGTTTGGGATAACCGTATTGGAATTATTTTCCCAGTTGAAGCGCGTATTTTTGCGAATTGCGGATTATAAAATTTAACTTATTTTCCACTCGCGGTTCTTTTTTTTCGGATACTTGTAGTATCCTACCGACTGCGCCACTAAAATATTCGAGTCCAATAAATGTCCCGTCGAAAGACTAAGGACAACGCTAAGATCCGTTTTTTTTTTTAAATAAATAAAATACAAGTGTTCAAAAATGTTTCATTATTTATTATTTATTAAAAACCGCACGTAACAAAAGAAAGGCTCGTGTGGTTTAATCGGATTTCAGCTTAAGACTAATTTACAAACAGAATGAAAATCTTGGCTTTGGCTATTGGCTATTGTTTACATTAAAATCTCTGCACAGCAAAAATGATGCGCAGCTCTTGTTATTTGTTTACTTGACTTTTATTTGTTTACTTGACTTTAATGGATGGGTGTGAGAATGAATGTCACCAAAATATTGATGCTGCAGTAATTGGATATTAGTAGATGGATGTGAGAGTGAATATGTCACTATATAGCAACTTATGTATGTGCGCATGTTACAATTTTTCGATGCGTAAACAATGGACATTCCATCGAGTACGTACATACATACATATATACATACATTTCTTGTATGTATGTTCTTGATGGAATTTCTATTATACATATTACATATGTATATACATACCTGTACATACAAACATATGTATAGAATATATAACAGAAGTGCCCGACTACATCAATGTCAGATGATATTGATATCATCGGCCTCAACACCCGCGCCGTTAGTTCTACTTTCTCCAGACTGGACAAGGAAGCAAAACAAATGGGTCTGGCAGTGAACGAGGGCAAGACGAAATATCTCCTGTCATCAAACAAACAGTCGTCGCACTGGCGGCTTGGCACTCACGTCACTGTTGACTGTCATAACTTTGAAGTTGTAGATAATTTCGTCTATCTTGGAACCAGCGTAAACACCACCAACACCGTCAGCCTAGAAATCCAACGCAGGATAAATCTTGCCAACAGGTGCTACTTCGGACTGAGTAGGCAATTGAGAAGCAAAGTCCTTTCTCGACAAACAAAAGCCAAACTCTATAAGTCACTCATAATTCCCGTCCTGCTATACGGTCCAGAGGCTTGGACGATGTTAACAACTGATTAGTCGACGTTGCGAGTTTTTGAAAGAAAAGTTCTGCGAAAGATTTATGGTCCTTTGCGCGTTGGCCACGGCGAATATCGCATTCGATGGAACGATGAGCTGTATGAGATATATGACGACATTGACATAGTTCAGCGAATTAAAAGACAGCGGCTACGCTGGCTAGGTCATGTCGCCCGGATGGACGAAACACTCCAGCGCAGTACCCGCCTCCACTCCGTTGGAAGGACTAAGTGGAGAAGGACCTGGCCTCGCTTGGAATATCCAATTGGCGCCACGTAGCGAAAAAAAGAAACGACTGACGCGCTGTTGTTAACTCGGCTATAATCGCGTAAGCGGTGTCTACGCCAATTAAGAAGAAGAAGAGAAGTAATATTCCAACGAAAAAGCTTCGCCCCGCAAAATACTTATATTACTAGGTCGTAAGCTCTAATATATCACGTCGAAACTCCTCCTTGAATTCTATAAGGATCTTTGTTTTGGACATAGATTCTGAACCTTAAATCTGATAGGTACCTTGATATTATTAGCTACTAATTAGCTAGTTACTTAAAGAACTAGAACGTAGACAATTTGAAGCATAGTATTGGTAGAAAGATTCCAAACCATAGAAATTTTAATTAAAACTATAAATACTTATATACCAGTGCAAAAAAATATAAAATAAAGTCAAAGGGCATTTTGTTGTAAACTGATTTTTTTCTTTTTGCTCATCTAAGGTTCTGATTGGATGGAGATAGTTCCTAAGCGTCAAAAATATACAGAGTACTAATTCGGAAGTGCCGAAATTACTTTAGTGCACTTAAGACCTAATTTCAATCCCAAAAATCTTTGGGCTGACAATAAAAACAAAAACTTATTTTGAATCAGAATATGGCTTCAGTCTTCGACATAGTCCCCATCTTGAGAAACGGTTCTTCCACATTTCGAAATCATTTTGATAGTACGAAGCCTCGAGATCTTCAAAAAAGATTGTTTCCAATTTGTTTTACCTTCCGTCAATTGATTGAAACCTCCAACGACTTTTACGACGAATTTATTATCAGATCAGTCTTTAGTGTTGAGTTGTTTAGTCGAAGAGACCGAAACCCATGTCGTCGTCTTCCCAGTTCTTGATCGTTGGGGCCATTTATAAACTATAGCGAGACAGCTGTTACAATGAAGTATAACGTTCCTAATTGCCTTATTGTTCATTGGCCAAAAAATACCTTCATAAATCATATTATCTTATTAATTTTGCTACGTTGATATAAGTTATTGCACTTTTATTGTAATTTTATAAACGTCCCCAAATGTAAATATTGTTTTTCAATTGTAGGAAATCTACGTTTACCCTTGCTGTTTTTTCGAGCCTGACACTTTCAAAAACTATCTCTAGAAAGCTTAAAGAGCTTAAAACATCTTTTAAAATAATATTTAAGCGATAGGGTAAAATATTTCAAACCCATTATTTTATGAATACGGTATTAATGTAAATAAATACGGTGGGCTCTTCTTTTCGTCCGGCAACGCTTCAACTCAAGCTAAGATTTTCAAATGAAAAATGAACTGCATAAATTAAAAATGTAACTCGGAGAATAAAAAAGTTTGTAAAAAAAAATATGTAAATGAGGATATTCGTGTCACTTGCAAGGGAATTATTCAAAAAAGGGTCAGCTCGTGCGAAGAATAATTCCTTAGTCATCAACGTCTCGTAAAATTTGCACTTTTATTGTTCTTTTCCATACTATTCATATCATTTAAGCACATAAATAAAGCGAATAGACATAATTTTAATATTTATCCAATAAATTATCATTGAAGAAATTATGAATGCACATTTGAAATAAAAGAAATGCTTTGACTTCAATGTCAAGAAAAAAATTTGCGGTGCATAATAATGTGATTTAGAAGTAATTATCCAACTAATTTAATCGTTGGGAAAATGGCCATGTCACAACTTCTCAAAAAAATTTACACAGATATTGCATTATTCAACACCACCCGAAAAAGCATCAATTTCTTGCACCAGACAGCAAAACTTTAAATAAGATAATATTGGTTTGTCAAAAAAGTCTTGCGGTATTTTTATTGAATTTTTTTTATTGAAATTTAAATGAATTTTTGATGACTCATGGCTGCTACTATGCCGGTCTCTTTCGATCAATTCAGCGATTTTATCGCAATTTTCGACGACAGGCCTTCCGGAGCGTGGCGCATCTTCGACCACCTCTACACCAGAACGAAAACGTTGAAACCATCGTTGTGCAGTGGAAATGGAAACTTCATCGGGTCCATAAACTGCACAAATTTTATTGGCGGCTTCAGATGCATTTTTGCCTTTATCGTAGTAGTACTGTAAAATATGTCGTATTTTCCCTTTATTTTGCTCCATGTTTGCGGCGCTACAACTCACGAACAAGTTAAAAGAAACGACAGTCAATCGTGACAAAACGTGTTAGCGCGTGAAATGAGCTTTCCAAAAAGGTATAGCACGACCCGATGAGACGAATAAAACTAGAACTACGCGCTTTCAGCGCCAACTAGCGAAAATACCGCAAGACTTTTTTGACAACCTAATATTTTGTTTGATATTCTGTTCTCAGCCTTTAAGATATTTTACCTTGAACTCCTGTGATAAAGAGATAAAAGGCTGAACACTGATTAATCAAGCTGAAACAATAAACGAGCCACTCCCTACCAATGACCTCTACAATACTTCGTGCCAGTCTTTGCAATTGTTTTGGCTTTCAGCGCATATTCAAATAACCTGACGTGAATTTACACTAAGATAACCTTTGACTTCAGCGCGAGTCCATCTTTTATAAAGTTTTCTACACGTATATCATAAGCTTTAAGAGAAATCTCAATAAAACTTGAAAAAGCCTTGCGTATTACATTCTTATGCCGCAAGTGTACTGGAATGGTAAGACTGAGCTCAGGCTACCACCGGGGTCACAGTTGTCGGATAGTGGACGGCCGACGCTAAGTAGGTTAGCTGCGAATAGTAATAAGAAACTCCCGACCAAGAACTGCAGGAGAGGAGGGATCGGCTCACAACGCTTCACGCGCCCAATGAACCTTCCGTGAACTTGCAAAAAGATGCCGCCTTTAAATAAGCGTCCACAACCAAAACTAAACAAAAAGAACATAAAACAAAGATGACCAAGACGAAGAATACAGGACGGTCTTCCGTAAAAGCAGTAGGATCCCCCGTACTCACCGCCACTCCAAAACAACCAGTTAAAACTGAAGAAAAGACAGTCTCAACGAAAAAATACACAAGCACCACAAGGAGAAGGAAAGCACCCCAGCTGCCATTAAACAAGAACTTCAAAACTAGCCGAAACAAGAATACATTACCCAAGTGAGGTGAGCTGAAGAGGAATCCCTAGAAAAGTGCAATGGGCGTTAAGAACGGGACAGAACAGCTAGATAAAATCTTCGATGTTATCAAAAGTTACCGCAGAAACTGACTCATTGCAGAAAATGAGAAAAGGACATCTAACCAGACGTATCACGGCTCCGAGTCAATAACCTCGAAGCGGCGTCTGACTAAATTTGTGGAGCCTCGAGAAACGCACTGTCCACAAAATGAAAACGACGGCCAGTGACAAAAAGTTTTGAGTAAAAAAGCAAGGAAGACCCACGCAAATGAAAGAACGGACCTTAAAACAAAGGCTACTTTAGAGGTTAAAGACTTCAACTCTCTCTTAATAAAAGAAGAAGTAGCAGAGGCTGTAAAAGAAGCGCTGCTGGACCCCGTCGAAGACTTAGCAATAAACATATCAATACCTAACATAAGAGAGCAGGTAATTGCATATACAGTGCTCGATCAGGACAGAGCTGACGTACTGACGCGACAGCCACGCATTAAAGTTGGCTAGTTTAACTGCAGGCTGCGACTGAAAGAAAACCCGAAAAGGTGCTTTCGCTCCTTTAGGCCAGGTGTATAGTATAGAAACTACAAAAATGGAGAAGGGACACGAGCTAATCATCATAAGCGAGCAATATAGAACGAAAGAGAAAAGTATCTGACTAGAAGATAGCAACTCCACCGCAGCTATATGGCTACCACCAGGGAATAACGCCGTCATAAGGGTTTGGTCTGGGCCAGATGCGACGTTTTCACAGTAATTAGCTGGTACTTGACGTCAAGTGACAGTATATAAGAATTCCAAGAAAAGCTTGACAATATTGAGGATACAGCCTCGTCTATAGAAGGTCAACGAATTATCGCCGGAGACCTAAATTCGAAAGCTGTAGAGTGGGGTTTTCCAAACACGGAACTTAAAACACTTCGAAATTAATAACAAAAACCCCTGAGGACAAAGCCGCCGACTCAACCGCTGCAAAAATGGATCAGATCGTAGACGCACTCTTCGCCACACACGAAAAAAAGTGCTAGTGGTCCCGAACATATCCTAAGATTACCGCAAACCGCCCAGTTTACCCTCGAAGAACAAGAAATCACCCGGTTCAGACGGGATTCCAGCAGAAGTTCTGAAAAAAATCGCTGCAGAACGACGGGCATTACTATTGAATATGTACAACGCATGCCTCGAAGCCGGAATAGTACCTGAACCCTGGAAAAAACAACGACTGGTGCTATCAGTAAGGAAAAATGAAGGCCCAAATCGCCATCGGCATTCCGTCAATTATGCATGCTGGATACGGTGGGAAAACTCTATGAAAGACTACTTTAACCCAGACTCGAAGCGGCTGTCAACGAAGCTGGAGGACTGTCCCCTAGACAACATGGCTAAGGACCCGGTAGATAAACTGTAGGAGCTATAAAATACGTCAATGAAAGCGTAGAAGCCGCGCAGCGCAGATAACATAAATACAAAAGAACATTGTTACTGGCGACTTTAGATGTCCGAAATGCCTTCAACAGCGCTAGATGGTTGAATATGATCGACGCTGACGAAAAAAGCTTTAAAATCCCCGACCACCTCAGATCTGTGGTGCGGAGCTACCTTAGCAACAGAAAACTGCTGTAGCAAACTAGAAAATGATCACGACAGATAGCGGTCGCGTCATTAGCAACACAAGGATTCATTCTAGGTCCAGACACAAAAGGGCTTTATAGGAGTCAGTGTCAAAATTACTCGAACAAATTCGATATACAACATTTTTTCTAATATTCCCTTGCCACAGTGCGAACAATATTAAATTCCATCTAAATCATTCACTTTTCAGTATACAAATCAAGAAGCAAATTTTTTTTCTGATAACACAGTACAACAGGGGGTGAGAAATCCCAAGTCAGGGTGATGGTACTAGGTCAGTATAGTAAAACCCTCAAAGGGTTTGGCGTTCGTATGTGTCAGTTTTTTTATGACCTTTTAAATTTTTTAAAACAATAAATCCTTAAAAACAAATAGAAATTGTAATTCTTAATTTTTCTAAATTTGTTTCATCAAAATCGGACAAGTGGTTCGCGAGTTATGTTAAACTACGTTTTTGCCAAAATGTTACAACTAAGCGAAAAAACATCAAGATAAGGAAGAAATTTAAAAGGTCATAAAAAAAACTGACACATACGAACGCCAAACCTTTTGAAGGTTTTACTATACTGACCTAGTACCATCACCCTGACTTGGAATTTCTCACCCCCCAGACAATAATCCCAAAAATGTTCCACAATGTACTCGTAATAGTACATCTGCGTGGAATCGGGAATCGAGTTATCTCAATGAGAATGAGAGAGCGTTTTTTACTAATAAGAGTATACCTTTGTGACTAAAACTAATAAAATCGGCCCCGTATGCGAGGTAGCTTAATGAAACCCGGAGAGCATTTTATTAGTATGTGTCATGTTAATAGTATGTGACATTGACAAAAATAGATAAATTACCCTCAACTTTCATATACTACCTATAACAAATGCCGTTATTCTAACACGTTTCATGCCGAATATGTCGCTCAATGTGTGAATTATAAACAAGGGGCATTCCAAAGTAAAGAGCACTTTTTGCATCTAGCGCCTCTGGTAACGCTATCTACATATACTTGTATGTATGCCGACTGGTGCATTCCCTGCCAACCATGGGCGGATAAGAAACCAGATAATCAGTGGGTAACATGGTGGTAAACGTGCGGATAAACATATAGAGTGTGTCTTAGGCCGAGCGAATATTTTACCGTATTTTCCCCTCACACGTACATATACATGTGATCATACATCTCTGTTGCGCTCATTCAGCAGTGTCATATAAAAAAGTATATCTGTCCTGCTCTAATATCCCCAATCGACGGCTGATGCAGGGTTGCATTTTAAACAGCTGAGCCAGGGTTGTATTTTAAACAGCTGATGCAGGGTTGCATTTTTTAATTCCTACTTTAAAAATTTATTAAAAGTTCAAAGAAAAATTTTTAATTTTTATTATTATTAATTTAATTAATTTTAATAAATATTTACATAAAATTATAATTAATATATTGCTAACATTTCATAAATAAAAATACATTTAATTTAAGAAAAGAATTTTATCTGAAAAAAGATTAATTAAAGAAAATAATTATTAATAGCTGAAAATAAAAGAGTGAAAAAAGATTATTAAAGACAAATACCTGAAAATAAAAGAGTGGAAAAATATTATAAAAGACAAATATCTGAAAATAAAGCAAAGGTAATAAAACCTGAAAATAAATAACAATTACATTGGATTTGTAATATCTAAAAGAAAAAGAAAGATTAATTGTATAAAATGGTAATAATATCTGAAGGAAAAGATTAATATTATCTGAAAAAAATAAAATATATTAAATACAAATAGAATTTACTCTGCAAGCAAAGATTAATTAAATATACTGATAAAATTTGAAAAGAAAGAATAATTAAATAAAAATAGTAATAACATCTGAAAGAAAAGATAAATATTGGATTGCGCAGGCTGCGTACATACATATGTATTTATTTTTGCGTATTATCTTGGACTGCGCAGTCCAATTTCAAAGTACACACACTTTTTTCACATATGTACTTACTTAACAATTGATATTTGCCGCTTCTGATATAGCTGGTGCTGCTATTACTGCCAATTCAGTTCTGATTTCCAATGCTGTAAAAATAAATGAAGTAAGTATTTTCAAAATATTGTTAAAAAATTAAATAAAATTCATTTACTTACCTTCTTGTTGTACGAGCCTCCTTTACGATGGCACGATCACGAACGACATGCGTCTTTCAATCGTTTTTTTATTACCCTTTTTGGGATTTTCTATTGTCACTATTGACAATTATGTTTTCTCCTTCGCACTCATTCAAATAAATCAAGAAATGAAACAAACTTTTTTTCATCGCATTTAGGTAAACAAAAAATAACCCGAAAATGTGCGTTGGTGTTAGTGTGTATAGAAAAAAGTGTAGTTGTATTGGAATATTGGTCACAAACGGGTAGCCGTGGTTGGCAGGGTTAGAATCTGCTATATACGGCACAATGGCGGCCATAATGACTCGTTCGACATGCTTTTGGACCGTACAAAAAGCTGTATTGAAGCAGAAGGAGATTATTTTGAATAAAATAAATTTATTTTGCCGAAAAAACACGGCTGCGGGGCCAGCTAGTGATCAGATAATATTAACATTTCTTTCAGATATCATTATCATTTTTAACTAATTAATATTTTCTTTCTTTCTTATTTATCTATGATTTCAGAGTCAATTATATATACATTTAATATGTTTTGTTTTGTTTAAATATTAATAATTTTTTTTTTAATATATTTGTATACATATGTTTATATATTAAATATTTAGGTAAAACTATAATTTTGTTAATAATTATTATTAGTACTAATACAATTAGAATTAGTACTGTAAAAATTTTATATTAATAGAGAAGAAATAAAAAAATTTTAATTTAAAATGTTTGTTTAGAATTTAAAAATTTTTAAATTAGGAATCAGAAAACGCAACCCTGCATCAGCTGTCAATTTGGGATATTAGAGCAGCTCAGAAATAATTTTTTATATGACACTGCTGAATGAGCACAACAGAGATGTGTGATCACATATACGTGTGAGGGGAGAACTGGTTAGAGTTTGCACAGCGCCTACGGTGGGCTCACCAATATTTTAAGGGTTGAAAACCTAGTGTTTTGATAGCTTTTTAACCATTTTTGTCTGGCAGTGCAATCACATATATTTTCTTCAATTACCAGCACGTGCGTTCGTGTGCGAGTTTTCCATTATAGCATTTAATATCTAAAGCGAAAAAAGGTAAGGGAAATTTTGAAAATATTTGTAAATACATTTAATTAATTCCTAAATCTGTCACTGTAGAAATCTTCGGATGCAATTAGATCGGCAGCAGAAACAGAACAATTTTGTTTGGTGAGTTTTCTTTAAATATGTACATATGTACATATATTAATATTAGTATATGTATATGTACATATATAATTAACAATGTAAATGGCCAGTGTGGCTGGTCCATATTATTGGCGGTTTATGAAGAAAACTATTATGTTTAACCAGTATGGACAGTTGACAAATGTTTGTTTCATATTCTTAATGTGGTAAACAGGTAAACAAAAATTACTGCAAGACAGTGAATTGCAAAAGGCGTCATACATTTGTAAGACGGCAGCGACGTTCAATGGCCGGCATGTACTGTACACAAGACAACACAGCTCTCCATTTTGCATGTACGCAATTTCGTTGTGGCCATACTAATACCTTGTACTTCAATGAAATTTTAATATTTTGTTCAAAGTGAAATTTTTTATGCAAAAAATAAGTAAATAGGTATATATTTTTGTTTTAAATTATCAATTGTTATTACAAACGATATAATAGAGCTATTTTATGCTTTTATTTGTAAAATAACGTCAAGTTTATTAGAGCTGTGAATAATTTTACATATTAGTGGCATCACCACTCTCCCTCATCTCTCTACCTTCAATTCTATTGTCAACTCTTTTGTCGTCCTACTGTCGTTGGCAAATATAGGAATATATTGAAGTTAGCGAGAGCGACAACCGTCGGCCTGCAGTCGTGTAGTCGGGCAGTTGTCAAAATAACAGTGTCCATAAGAACGTGTGTATTTTAATATTTGACAGATGTCGTTTGCGGTCTGTCGTGAGCATTGTGTTCAGCATATGAGAGCTGCTGTCGTGTAGTCGTGCAGCTGCCTAAATAGCTGTGTCCATCAAATTGTGTGTATTTTAATATTCGACCGATATCTCTTGAAGTCTGTCGCATCCTTTGTGTTTCCAGCATAAAACGGCCTGCGCAGTCGAAATTTTATGTGAAAATAAATGTTTTATATTTGAAATTGAAATTGTCGCACTTGTTAATTCTAGTGTTATTAAAATTATAAATATAGTTTGCTGCTAGTGAATTTTTGATTAATTTATTTATTTTTTTCAGATTGTTTTGTGCTTATCAAGGAATTCCACCGGCGGGGGTTTTTATATATTTATTAAACCTTAGACATATTTTTAAAATTTAAAATGAACAAAAGAACATTTTCAAACCTTTTGAGTAAGGAGAAGGCAAGTTTTAATGCTTCAGTTGCGAAGTTTCGCAAATTGAATGAAAGTAGTAATATTTCAAAAAGCGATAACATACCATCCCAAGGCAGGACAGCATTTTCTAAATTTTTCTTCTGTGATGTACCAGATAATTTTAAAGAAACAAGTAATTTTGAAATTGAAGAGGAACTGGAGTATGGTAGTGATAAAGAATTTTTGCCGGAATCCCCCTCCTCGGATACTATTGTTGCAAAAGAGCGCGACGGTAAACCGACTTTATTTTACTTATGCATATGTTTTTCATTCTAATAATTGTAAATTTCTTTATAGGAGGAGAAATGAACGAACCCAATAAAAATGCAAATACTGCGATGGTACTGCAAGAAATTTTGGATACCCTTGGTAGGATGGATTCTCGGCAAGAGGAAATAATAAACCGACTTTCAGCTGTGGAAAATGCTCTTATTGAAAGGGTATTTATTGAAATTAAATTTTTATTTTAAATTTTTTTCATACTATTTTATATTTCAGATGCCCGAACGTGCTGAGGTGCAAGCGCAAAGTCAATTGTTGCGGGAATTTAAGGTGCTCTCAGTAAAAACCCACCGCAGTGTAAGCCGCATCACTGGTGACGTGATGGGTGAGGAGGAGCTTCTATTACACAGCTTGCTCCCCATGTCGTCAGAGGAAACATTGTTGAAGGTGGAGGAGTACCTTACAGACAAAGCTCACGCTGACGCTATGGTAAGTTTGTCTTTCTACAATATATTTATAAACATATATTGATAATTATACATTTATAGGCGACGATCATCTTCAACCTAAAATCTACCAAGAGATCGATTGAAAAGGTGTTGCGGTCACTATTTAGCGACGAGTTGATATGGATGTATAACTGCGATGGGAAGGCGGGCAAAAGGGCATTAACAAAATTAAGAATAGTGGATCTCACTTTCGGTAAATATTAAAATATTTTGACGCGTTCACTTATTTAATTATTAATGTTTTATATTTGTTAAATAGCTGCATTTCCAAGTATGCAGATTCATAAAACTTCAGTTATAAGGCGTTATGTATCTTTAAGTCACAATAGGTATAAACACATTAGGCGTTATGTGGAAAATACTCTTACTGAAAAGGTATTTATTGAAATAAAATTATATTTTAAAATTATTTAATATATTTTAAATTTCAGAAACGTGCTGAGGTGCAAACGCGAAGCCAATTGTTGCGGGAATGTAAGGTTCCCTCAGTAAAAACCCACAGCAGTGTAAATCGTATCACTGGAGACGTGGTAGATGAGGAGCAGCCTAATGTGGAAAATGCTCTTACTGAAAAGGTATTTATTGAAATAAAATTATATTTTAAAATTATTTCATACTTATTTTAAATTTCAGATGCCCGAACCGGCTGAGGTGCAAGTGCAAAATCAATCGTTGCAGGAATGTAAGGGGCTCTCAGTAAAAACCCACCGCAGTGTAAGCCGTATCACTGACGACGTGGTGGGTGAGGAGCAGCCTAATGTGAAAAGTGCTCTTACTGAAAAGGTATTTATTGAAATAAAATTATATTTTAAAATTATTCAATACTTCTTTTAAATTTCAGAAACCCGAACGTTCTGAGGTGCAAACGCGAAGCCAATTGTTGCGGGAATGTAAGGTGCCCTCAGTAAAAGCCCACCGCAGTGTAAGCCGCATCACTGGCGACGTGGTGGGTGAGGAGCAGCTTAATGTGGAAAATGCTCTTACTGAAAAGGTATTTATTGAAGTAAAATTATATTTAAAAATTATTTCATACTTATTTTAAATTTCAGATGCCCGAACGTGCTGAGGTGCAAGTGCAAAATCAATCGTTGCAGGAATGTAAGGGGACCTCAGTAAAAACCCACCGCAGTGTAAGCCGCATCACTGGCGACGTGGTGGGCGAGGAGCAACCTAATGTGGAAAATGCTCCTACTGAAAAGGTATTTATTGAAATAAAATTATATTTTAAAATTATTTCATACTTATTTTAAATTTCAGATGCCCGAACGTGCTGAGGTGCAAGTACAAAATCAATCGTTGCAGGAATGTAAGGGGCTCTCAGTAAAAACCCACCGCAGTGTAAGCCGCATCACTGGCGACGTGGTGGGTGAGGAGCAGCCTAATGTGGAAAATGCTCTTACTGAAAAGGTATTTATTGAAATAAAACTATATTTTAAAATTATTTCATACTTATTTTAAATTTCAGATGCCCGAACGTGCTGAGGGGCAAGCGCAAAGTCAATTGTTGCGGGAATTTAAGCTGTTGGGTGAGGAACAGCTTTTATTACAAAGTATGCTCCCCATGTCGTCAGAGGAAACAGTGTTGAAGGTGGAGGAGCACCTTAAACACAAAGCCCACGCTGACGCTATGGTAAATTTGCCTTTCTACAATGTATATATACATACATACCTATAAATATATATTGATAATTATACATTTATAGACGACGATCATCCTCTACCTAAAATCTACCAAGGGGTCGATTGAAATGGTGTTGCGGTCACTTTTTAGTGACGAGTTGATATGGTCGTATAACTGGGATGGAAAGGCGGGCAAAAGGGCATTAAATAAATTAAAAACAGTGGATCTCACTTTGGGTAAATATTGAAATATTTTGACGCGTTCACTTATTTAATTATTAATGTTTTATATTTATTAAATAGCCGCATTTGCAAGTAAGGACAAGGACATTGATACAACTTCAGTTATAAGGCGTTATGTAAAGTTAAGTCACAATAGATATAAACATATTAGGCGTAGTATAAGAAAAAGTAATGTTTTTCATGATTTATCAGATTAATTTTGGGCACTTAATGCACTTGTATACTAAAATATGTGTTTCAAACTTCGCTTAATTATTTTTGGCGTATTACATAAATATATATGTTTTTTCTTCATGATATTCTTTATACGTGTGCCAATTTGAATTTTTGATTAAGAAAAATTGTGTTTGAAAAAACGAATAAAAATTCGCTTAAGAACTCGTTAACTTCATGTTCTTTTATTTAATATAAATGTTTTATTGTAATCTTATTATTGAAGAAGTAATAAGTTATTGTTTTCAGATGGTATACAATATAACAAAAATCTATACAGAATATTTAAAAGTAAAGAAAAGTGGTTAGAATCCGCCCGAGGTTTATAGCGAGCTCACCACTATTTTAGCGTTTCACTAGTTTTTCCACCACTTTTGGCTGGTAGAAAAAGAAAGTTAAAATTTTTTTATTCAGTACGAAGTACAATCGATACAATTAGGTTCAGAATATAACATCAATAATGACCTCCACGACTTCTTTCGCATGAACGAATTCCATTAACCCAATTTTCAAGTACTTTTTCCACTATATTAAGTCGTATGTTATGAATAGCACTTTCAATATTGACTTTTACAGCTTGAAGAGAGTCTTGTTTATTGCTAAAGACCAATGACTTCAAATATACTCACAAGAAATAGGCTAATGGTGCTGTCATCATATTTTCTGCAATTTATTTACGATTATGATTATCTAGGAAATTTTCAACCTTCAACACAAAGCTTTTCCAAATTTCTATTTCCAGAACACTGATAACCTTGATAAAGTCTGTTCTTTTCATTAATTACTTGAGCATCACTAACTATACGAATGAGTTTATATTCAGAAAAAAAAAAAACTTTGAAGTAGAGGTTTCAATATTCCATTCGCACTTTCATTGGTAAATGAGGACATTTTGTAGACTGTAGATAAGTCCAAATATCTTCACCTTCATTTTAATTAAAACCGTCTGAGCCGAGCGCAAAACTAATTTCGATCTGCGTTAATCGATTTTAAATACCGCAGAGTGGATGCGTGATTCAGCACAGCTTTGCTATTATACTGCTTTGCTCTGTTCTGTTTGGTTCTTTTTCAAAAACATTTTTATTTGTGAACAGCGTTATATCGTCACCTGAAATGCAAAATAACGTATTATCAGAAAATTCGAAATTGAGTGTCTTATTGATTACGATTCACTACTTCAAATTACATACATACATACATATATTTTCAGGTTTGCCCACATTTTCAGCGTTTACATGACTTTGAAACCTTTTTGCATGTTTCGATGCCATTTCGCGAATGACTTCCCGAACCATTTTTATATGAAGATCACGATGAAGATCCGAATTTCGGGGTCTTTACAGTTTTTCACAGAACCTCATTTTGGAACCTTTGTACCGCTTCAATGTATAACGATGCAGCTCATCCCCACTGAATTCCGTATGTCCAAATGGGTTTCAACGTTTGATTGTAGACTAAGATTTTATTTGATGTTGTTTAAGGTCATTTCATGCCGATCAAACAGATTATTTTGTTGTACTTTAGTTTTAGTTCTGAATCTTTTTTTTGTATATGCTCCATCCAATTCAACTTTGCATCCAACGTCATATCAAGATATTTCGCCATAGTGGAGCACGGGATTCGCTCCCAATATGTATATTGACTACGAAGCTTTTTTGTTGGTGAAATTTGTATGGATAGACTTCAACTCGTTTAAAGTAATGTTTCTGTGTCCATTCTACAATTTGATTGAAGTTTGCATTTGTGCGACGACTCAACTTCATTTTTGCGGGTCCTAAAGATACAAGTATCATCTGAAAATGAGATGATTGCGCAGTTTGAATGAAATGGTCCCAGTTATTCTGCGTTGGATTACGATTCTGACAGTGGCGTAGCTACAACTTATCTACCTACCTACAAGTTTCATGACGTAGTTCGAACAAAAGTGAATTTTTACAAAATATCTTCGATATTAAGTATATAAAATTTAGAAACTAGAAACCACGCAAATTCTGAAGTTCCAAAATTTTCACAATACGGTTTTTGAGTAAATTGATAGTAAATTTACAAGACATCTTATTAAAAGCCATAGAAAAAACCCATTTTGCCCTATATTTTGTACACTTTTGACACAATTTGCAGAAATTTTTGCCAGAATTGGAGTTTTTAAATACTATTTTTGAAAATTTGGAGAAATGAAAGTATAGGGTGATTTTTTAAGAGCTTGATAACTTTTTTAAAAAAAAAAACGCATAAAATTTGCAAAATCTCATCGGTTCTTTATTTGAAACGTTAGATTGGTTCATGACATTTACTTTTTGAAGATAATTTCATTTAAATGTTGACCGCGGCTGCGTCTTAGGTGGTCCATTCGGAAAGTCCAATTTTGGGCAACTTTTTCGAGCATTTCGGCCGGAATAGCCCGAATTTCTTCGGAAATGTTGTCTTCCAAAGCTGGAATAGTTGCTGGCTTATTTCTGTAGACTTTAGACTTGACGTAGCCCCACAAAAAATAGTCTAAAGGCGTTAAATCGCATGATCTTGGTGGCCAACTTACGGGTCCATTTCTTGAGATGAATTGTTGTCCGAAGTTTTCCCTCAAAATGGCCATAGAATCGCGAGCTGTGTGGCATGTAGCGCCATCTTGTTGAAACCACATGTCAACCAAGTTCAGTTCTTCCATTTTTGGCAACAAAAAGTTTGTTAGCATCGAACGATAGCGATCGCCATTCACCGTAACGTTGCGTCCAACAGCATCTTTGAAAAAATACGGTCCAATGATTCCACCAGCGTACAAACCACACCAAACAGTGCATTTTTCGGGATGCATGGGCAGTTCTTGAACGGCTTCTGGTTGCTCTTCACCCCAAATGCGGCAATTTTGCTTATTTACGTAGCCATTCAACCAGAAATGAGCCTCATCGCTCATCGGACACGGACGCGAAACACATTTCGAACCGAACACTGATTTTGGTAATAAAATTCAATGATTTGCAAGCGTTGCTCGTTAGTAAGTCTATTCATGATGAAATGTCAAAGCATACTGAGCATCTTTCTCTTTGACACCATGTCTGACATCCCACGTGATCTGTCAAATACTACTGCATGAAAATCCTAACCTCAAAAAAATCACCCGTTATTTGTTCCCAGCGGGATATGGTAGACATTGGTAAGCGGGCAAGGTAAACGATGCAACATGATTGTATCGCTTACTCCGACCAATGAAAATTAACACAGCGATGTCCTACGAAAAGTAATAGATCACCTCTTTCGCTTACCATAGGGAGGAAGAATTCTTCGATGCCAAAGTTAACGAATAATTCTTCGATGCCAAGGTCAATAGAAGAATTGAAAAATTGGCATATTAATTTTGCCTTTTTTACGAAAGTGCATGTATATATTTCGTTATGAAAATAAGTATTTATGTATAAAAAGGAATGGTTTTCTTTTAAGCTACGATATTTAAAGAAACGGCCTTTGGCGGGTCTGATGATTTTTTGAACTTGGTGAGCATACTCCGACTCGGTGAAGCCTTCTACTTTTACATATTCTACAAAAAAATTTTAAACTGTATGTAATTATAAATTTCCATCAATGATAAAAACACGAAAAACTTACCAAATAGTAACGCATTAAAGTGCTTCAATTTCTTCATTTTTAATTAGTCTCTTCAAAGTTTAAACACAAAATTAAACAAAATTTTAAATCAAAATAGCAACTCACTCTGTTGAAGTATTTTTCTGAATAATAAAACAGCAAAGATCGTTTTGCCGCCCCAAGGCGTTGCGTCCGGGGCCTAGTCTAGAAATTAAAAAAAAAAAATCGAAATTTTTTTTTATATTTTCAAAGTTTAACTATTCAATGATATGTGTACAAGAAGATTTTTCAAAATTCCAATTATTTTCGGAGATATAGGCATTTTTCTGACCCGGCATCTAAACTGGTTCGGCCGGAACGCGAAACTTTAAACGCGTTTTTCTCAAAACTGACTTTTTCGGAACGATGCCCACAATTTCTCAGGTTTTACTGGACTTTTACTTGAAATCTTTATAGAGTCTTCTTTATAGGCTTGTCTATGTCTATTTTTATTTTAATTATTTTTGAAAAATTCGAAATAGTCAGAAAAAGTGATCAAAAAAAATTTTTTTTTCAGGCAGTCGCCATTTTGTGAAAAAAAATGTTTCCCACTTTCCATAGTTCCGACCATGCGACATTATTCTCGATTAATAATCTTTTTTTTTTGGTTTCAGATAACTAGGAGGGTTCGGGCATGGTCACGTGGAAATTTTTAGAGACCCCCCACTTTGTCAGCTCATAATTTTTGAATTTTTTTACTTTTTCTTTAATTTTTTTTTGTACTCTTCAAAAATTAATAAATAACTAATAAAAAATGGATGGTAAAAATATTAATTGCCTGTTTTTTACGACACTTTAAAAATTACCTGAAATTCATGCTTCTAGACTAGAATACCCCCTTAAGAAAACTTTGTATTTAAAATTTGTTTAAAACAAGAAACACATTAACTTCGGATGTACCGAATCTATAATACCCTTCACAATTAAAAATTCCATCTCAAAGTTCATTTTGATCCGCCACTTTATATATGTATTTATATATAGCAGCCATACATATTTGTTCGATCTGAACAATTTCTTTTGAGATCGTACCGTTGAACAAAATACATGCTAAATTTAATGGCGATATCTCTTTGTATGACAACTATATGCTTCGTGATCCGATTTCAATAATTTCTTCGGTGTTTGCACCGTCTGCTTTAATTGATAATCCGTTCGTTCGTGAAGATATCTCGTAAAATAAAAAGTTTTCTCTATAATTGCATGATATTGATTGATCAGTACGTATAACAGCTATATGCTATATTGATTCGATTTTATATATTGACAGCGATTTTAAAATTACAGATAAGTATCACAAAAATTGAGGGACTAGTTCACGTATACAGCCGGACAGGACTAAATCGACTCAACTCGTCTTGTAGATTATTTATATAGTATATTTCATAGGGTCATCGACGTTTTCTTCTGGCTGTTACAAACCACGCTGTTCAGGGTATAAAAACGAAAAATACTTTGTTTTTCGATAAATTTATTAATTGAAATGCATTGTAAATATGTATTTGTCACATGCTTAAGCAGATATTGGTTTATTTATTTTATTTAATGACACATGTATATTTATTAATTATTATTTATTATTAATTAGCTGTAATTGCATTAAAATTTTACGTTCACATTCCAGTTTTGGAAAAAATAATCAACAATTCGCTTAACATTCTACCAACTTTCAACAAAATAAGGAATATGCGAAAATTATTAAGAAAAATATTACACTTTCAATAATACTTCCGAGTATTGCATAATTTACATAATTACGTAATGGTGAAACGCCGCTCACACAAGCACCTACTAAGTGCTGCCGAAAATGCATCAAACCAAACATCAAATAGCGTTTATAAATCCTGCTATATCGTCTTAAGTCCATTCATTCAAACATAACCTATTTCGCTATAAACAATGCCTAAATTGCAATTAATTATATTTAAGTTAGAGTAAATTAGTTCGACGTTTTCGATTTTGGCGAGTTCTCCACTTTATTTTCCCGCACCATTGTCAGCAGTTGTAGCATCATGAGCGCTTGCACCTTATCCAGCGGGTCCATGAAGCCGCGCTGCAGCCACTTAGGGATGGTAGTGCGCGCGTGCGCGAAACCGAGCTTATTCAATATGTAGTCAATGCCGTATGGCTCAATGGATTTGCCAGCCCACGAAAGCAGCCGCACAGTCGGTTCCAGATGCCAAGTCTGGCACTCAAAATGCCGCCAATCGCGCACAAATGACTCCAGATCTATAGATTTACCATTTATGCCGGGGCCATTTAACGTTGCGGACGTTGTCGTGCCAGAGTTACTGCCAGTGGGTGATGTCAAAGTTGTGGCTGCGGCGGCTGATGTTGACGGCGTTGGCGACGCTAGTATGTTGCCATCCTTCTTTTCCACATTAAAAGCGGAAGCTATATTCGTTTTGCTGTTGCTGTTGGCATTCAAGCTGCTGCTGCTCTGGTCCAACGTAGTGCTCGAAGCGTTAATAGATGTGTTACTGATCGTAACAGCATTCGTAGAGGAATTATTGCTCGCGGAAGACGAGGATGCCTTATTGGCATCTTTGAGTATTTCGTCGGTTACATAGGGTTTCAACTGACTCTTTAGGTTCTGAGAAAGATTTGGCGAGGCAGCACGTACCGACTGTCCACCGATCTGCTAATAAAATAAAGTAGATATGGTTAGAAATTTGGGATGAAATGCTAAATCTATGCTGGCCTACCACTCTCTCCTTCTCCTTAACATACGAAGTTATCAAATCATGCAGGAAGAAGAATGCATCGGCATCGACAGTCACGAAAATATGGTCATCAAACTCGGTTATGAAACTGCAGAGCACCTCTGGCTTAGTTTCTGTGGGAGGATATGAATATGAATTGTGATTTGCGTGGATATTTGCTTCCTATATTCATTTACCTGTCGGTTCCGGTGTGGATGCGCCTTGTCTGTGTTCAGTCTTGAAATTCAGTTGTAAGCTGGGCAACGCAAATATCACCTCGCGATTGTGATTGTGCTCCTGCGTCTTTGAAGTGCTGCTTGCACTGGCACCTGCGGCACGCGAACGTTCGATGGAGTTAGAGGCAATCTCACGGTCACGTTCCAATATCGGAAAACGATCCACAGCTGTCACATGGAAATATAGAATCAAAAATGTCTTTATAAGTTATATTTTAATGAGTTTTTGCAATAACTCACAATCAATTTCACTGTTAGCGAACGCGTAGTGGAACCACTCGTTGAGCGTTTTGAATTGTGGAGGGAAGATGATGGTACGTGAAATTCTGCTGACAATTGCCATGGAGTGGTTTTGCTGTTGCACCTCAGTTGTCTGTCCCAAGCAAGAAGTGAGCGTCTGCGTTACGAAAACATCATGTGTGTCATGTGCCTGATGCGCTTCTGTGGCGAAATTGATGGAAGGTGATTTCAAGCTAAACAGTGCCCATGACTTCGACTTGAAGTTTAAGCCATGGAAGCAGGCTAATGAGATGTTGTTGCCATGCAGTTCCACAGTTCCACCGAGCACATTGCCGTTGCGCGGCAGACGTGTCACCAAAGTGGGTACCACAAGACCGATGGCCTGCTCCAGCGGCTTTTGCCAATGACGGTGATGTCGTGCATCTGTGTTGCTGAGGTCAGCCGCATTGGCGGCGGCGGCGGTATCAACGGTACCATTGGTTGTCGCCTTCTTTTTGTCGCGATTCTGCCGTCGTTTCATGCTGGCGTTGCGCTCGTGCAGGCGCGGCTCGAGACTGGAAAATACGCGTTTCGACGACTTGAATTGTTGCGTGAAGAATTCTTCCAGCTTGTAATACATCTTCAGTAAGTCAGCAGTGGTCGATTGCGAAATCATTATTTGCAGCTGATGAGAGAAGAAAGACAATAAATTTAATATTTGAATTAATCAAGTTGCAGAAGTACGGTTAGCCTCACCTGATCCCAAGACAAGTCGCCATGTATGAAGATTATAGCACGCGGCTTGGTGGTGTGGCCACCTACAGTTATCACGCTGCCGCCATAGTCTGTGGTTGACAACGCATTTATAGAGGTCTTCCATTCGTCCTTCATCGCTGCAGAAAACGAACTAATGCGCATCATTAATACCGATGTGCCCATATAGTCGAGGCGTAGCTCTAAAGCCATAAAACTCAAACGTATGGTATGGTAAGGTTCCACACCGGATTCCTCCTTAATATGGAATCGCGTATTGATTTTATTCACTTCAAAGCTACCACCGACTATGCCGCCTTTGGCGTCCAGTGAAGAGCCACCTAGATATATGCCAATGTACATATTTTTGTAGCCAGTACTGCCAATAGAGAGTCTGCCATCCGACTGGAAATCTTTGGTTAGCCATACCACATTACCCATTACGTTGCCCATATTCATCTGTACATTCAATTTGGTGAAATTCACCGCAAATAGCACGAGCGTTTCCCAAGCGGTTATCTGGTTCTTCTCCGAAGGAGGTGTGCTTGACGAGTCTGCGCTGGAGGACTTACCTAATGTGCGTAACTTGCGTACCGCGCCCGAGTGTGGTGCCTGCTGCGGTGGTGATGATTGCGAGTCGAAGTCTAAACGCATTTTATCCTTGCCATAAAATGCCTCTGCCGGTGACTTCGTGCACTCGTAACCGGGCGTCTTGCAAGCTTCCTTGGGTGTAGATGGTGTGCCAGTGGGTGTGGCAGGCTCTGTGCCGGCCATATGTTGCATGCTCAAATCGCCGAGAAAGAGTCGTCGTACTATGCGCCGACGATACCAAGCTTTTGGAAAAGCGAGAATTTCGGTTAGACGACGCATGTCATACTTAAATGAAGCGCTGCCGATGTCAACAATAGTAGAAAACCTTATGACTGCACGCGACTGATCCACAGAACGTTTGCTCATCACAGCGGGCTCGACGTAAATCTTGCGGCAACGTGTTAATTGGAACTTCACAAATTCCACATTTATGCTCAACGAATCCTTCCGCTCGCTATCCGAGAGTGGTGAGAACTGCGCCTCTTTGACATTGGTCTTTTTGCCACCGTAAGGGTGGAAGATGTAGACATTGAAATCCGCCAGACATCCGGTAACACTGTAAACAAGTGGAAATAAATACTTTAGACAGAGTAGTTAGACAAAAAGCTTACCTCAAGCCACCTGTCGGCTTTTTGTCCTTTTCCGTGGATTTATCTAAAGTGTGTTCCTGTTGACCTGCTGGCTCCTCATCACCCGAACGTTTAGAACTGAACACAATATCCAAACTGGGTAACTGCAGCATGCATTCCACACGTGACACGGGCAAGCAAGAGAAGCGGAACGTGGATGGTTGCATGTGGAAGTAAACAATAACATCGACGGGGAACGACGCATATGTGACATAGTTCGTGGGCAGTATATCCAAGTTAACGGGATTCGCTGAAGGCGTTTGGGCGCCACTTAAATCCGGTGTCTTTGTGGGTATAGGCTCCAAAGTCTGCTCAAGGAATTCCAAAATGTGTGGAGAGATAATTGTCTCCTCCGGTATGCTTTGCAGTGTCATCCACGCAAACAGTGACGCTCTCTTGTTCCCCAAACGACGAGCCGTTGAATGATGGCTGTCGTTGCTCATGCTGCGTGTATTCTCCGTAAAATCGGTCACTGTGCGCGACTGATAGTGTAATTTGACATCCAAGCCGGGAATGTGAAAAATTGTGAGATCGGAGAGCATTGCATTGCTCGATGTGTTGTAGCGCAATTTGCTCTTATCACGTTGACGCCGCGATGGCGTCGGGCTACCCCAGTCATTGCCGAGACTGCGCTCACGCTTGTGAGTCTTTCCAGTGCTTGAGCCACTTAACTGCATGCGATCTTCAGTAGTTTCTTTGGTGTGCAGCACACACTTGCCCGAATTAACGAGCACCTTAATGTCAAGCTCGAAATCGATATTGGGTTCTTGCTGTTTCTGTTGGTAGCCATGCTTTTTACGCATTTCCACTGAAGTGCCGTCAATATCCATTTCACTTGGCGTCGATTCGCCGTGACCTTCCTGTGTGCGCCAATCAATATCTTCACTGTCCGTGTCAGCATTGGGCAATGAAGTCTGACGCATCGATTCGGAGAAGGTCACACGATTAGCCGGACAGGTTTTCAACGAAGCGCTGCGCGAGTGACCTGAAACCGGCGTACTCTGCAAACTGGATATCTCATCATTCGAAGCTATCGGATCTAAGCGACGACCCGTATATGGACCGGGCATAAGAGTATCTTCTGTGGGTTCGCGATTCGTTGAAGCACCTATGAACGAATAGGAGCGGCTGGACGTTTTCATGGGTCGTCGCAGTGATGGGCGTTTCCATTTCTGTATCATATCACGACGAAAATATTTGTAACAAATCGCTTGTAACTCTTGCAAGCGACGCTCCTCATGCGCAACTGTATTATGCGAAGCTCCCAATGTACGCAAGTCATTGATGATTTTCAGTTGCTCCGCCATCTCTTTTTCCATCATGAATGAACGCTTCTTCGAATCGATGGTCGGATCGAACACGAACGATGGCAGATTATCAAATTCACGTCGGCGCACATAGGTATCACGGCAGCTGTGATCGCCCTCGTCACTGTCCGGTGATTCCATGTTAGTCTCTTCCTCCTCAAAACCGGTCAACATTGTTAGTGTGTGACCAAGTGAGGAAAGTTGCTTGCCAATATTTATATCGAGATGTATATCAACACCTTCCATTTGCCATTTCACATTGAGCAACCACTTAGCATTTTCCATCTTTTTGGCGGCAGTGGTACGCGAGCAAACCTCATATGTACCCTCCGAGACAACACACACATTCATTATGGGCTCATTCACATTTGGTTTCCAATCATCAAGTGTAGTTTCAAAGTCGTCGGCAAAGCGCAGACACAAGCCTTGAAATTTGCCTTTGGAGACCAATGACCCAGAGTTGCATGCAGATATTATCGTATTCTCCAGAGTAATGACTACTGCGCCCTTGCTTTCAAAGTCATGGTAAGAGCGTGTACTCCAAGGCTGCGGAAAGCATATATAAATAAAATAAGTTAAATATATGCTTTGACGGTTGTAAAACAGCGCAAATCCACACTTACGTTAGCCGGTTGATTTAGTGGCACGCATATGCCCATATCCTCTACAGTCAGCTGCAAGAATAAGGTGGACAAGTTGGAGGCGGCAATGTTGCTGATCTGCCCAAAAGCCACGCGGTCAAAAGCCTGCAGAAAAGAAGAGTGTTAAGTAAATCAAAAGAAAAATTTACTTTAGAAGCTTGATCGAGCTTACCTGTGAGCTGTCGTAATTCAAATTGGCGCGCTTCTCCGCCCAGTATTCGTAAGCGTTCTTGTAGTTCAACCAAACCAATATGGCTTTGTCCACGGCAATCGGTTGTATGTAAAGTAATGGACGTTTCAGTTTTAGTAGCACCAATTCTTTGTCCTCATTTAGGAGCTCATCTTGGAAAGCGTTACGCAAACCGATCGTAGTGTGAAAGAATGCATATTGTTGAAACTCCGGCTCGGCTTCGTCGAAGATTACATTGCGTATAATTTGGCCAAGTGAGAGATTAAAATCGATGTGTGCCTTGCCAAACATTTTACGATCGTTGCCTTCGCCCAGATTCTTTACACGATTGGACAAATGCAGCTCCAGCGTACCGGTCTCAAAGCGTACAGCTGATGAGCAGGGCGTTGTAGCTGTCAACTGTATGCGTTTCATCGAAATATTGATCGAAAAGAGTATACGCTTAAGTGACGACTCCTGTACGCTGGCCGTATCGCCACTGTCTTCGGACCAAAGCGGCACAGGCTTCTCGCCACCGTAAACTTTCTGCAGTACTTCATTTATTTCACGCATGAAAACCTTCTGCACAAATACTAAATGATTTAGCAGATCTGTGGTCAAGCAACGTTCAAATTCACCAATCTCAGCTGATGCATTCACATATCCACCGCGACGCAAAACAATGCCCTCAACGCGCTCGTTCTCCTAGTTGCCCATAATAACAAAAATGCGATAACGATAAAATTGTATACTTTGGGTTTAGTATAAGAGAATAAATACCTCCTGTCGATGCTCTGGTATGTATTCGGCGCTAACATGTACTGGTGGCAACGCGATGCAGGCCTCAGATGGCAAGTTCATCTCATTCTAAATAAAAAAAACGAACAGTTACCAATGTGTTTCACAAATCTTCATTCAACTCATTGAAGGGTGATGATCTTTACTCACCCGCACCTGTATCTTCGTATTGAAGCTGAGCGTGTGTGTCGGCAAGTCGATGACGAATTTCGCACGATTGCCTGTCACACCGGTCGAACTAACACAATTCATGCGATACTGCGCTTGTAGCGAAGGTAAGAGAGCTGCATTTATGGACAAACTGTGGAGCAGAATATTGAATTGCATGACCAACGGTTGCAGCAGACCATTCTGCTGCGCTGGCAATTTGTGTTGTGGTGCCGGTTTCTTGTTGGGTTGCTGGGGATGCGTCTTCTCTTTGGCATCGACGCTTTTGCCAGCGCTGCGTGAGTGATATGGCGACTCTGGTTCTTCGGGATTGTGTGCTCGCGAAGCCGAACGACCGGAATTGCGGCCGACACGCAGCTCTTGTAGTGTCGAGCTGAGTTGCTTCGAGCTGCGCGTCATCATGCCATGCAATGCGACGGGGTGTTGCGGTATTTCAATATTTACCGGACCGATGGAAAGCAAACCACTATTCTTATCTTTGCCGCGCTTAGTCAAGCTGGAGTACAGTGTCTGACATTTGCCCACAGTTACTTTTACGACAGTTCTATATGAAATGTATTGTTATTAGCATAGCGGATAAATCAAAATAAAATACGTTGACTTACTGTTGATTTGGTGCAACACCCTCTAGTAACACGATCATGGTGCGGCCCACTTGACCAGTTATTGAGCACTCCAGTGAGACGGGTCGTGCTTTTTTGCGCCAGGTGGCGCTGCCGTTCAAAGTGGTGATTTCAGCTTCCAGTTTTAAGCCGCTCAGTGTCGCCATTAAGCGTGTCTTATGAATTTTCGCAACGGCGAACACCACCAAACGTGTCTTTTCCTGCGATAAGGTCTCTAATGTTAAGAGGAAAATAAATAATATTAAAATAAAGAATGCTTATAATATTTGTATAATTCCGAAGTAGGAATAAACAACTAACCAACAAGCTCACGATGCTGCGGCAATGGCGTTGGCGCGCTCGTGGCATCATCGTCATCGTTGCGGGTATCTTGCCGCATAAATCCACCGACAGGCGTTTTCTTCACACCATACTTGGCGGCATCATGCACCTCATTAGACATGGAGCTGCGCTGCACGGTCTTCGTTTCGGGCATTGTACCATATAGTTCCAACAAGTTGTAAATCGTTTTCCAGCAGTTGGGCGTTTGTAGCAGTGGCTGTATGCCATCAAACCCGTTTTTCGTAATTGTGTTGTAATCACCACTAACGCTGGTGGCGCAAACGCCATTAAGTGAGGCTTTGGACTCCAGGGATAGTTTGAACATGTGCTGCTCGCTCACAGAGGTGGTAGGGCTGTCACGTAAGGGCGAGGAACTGGTCTCATTTAAATTTGTGTAGCCTAGCAGGAGAATGTAGTTAGATTTTAGTTGTATATTTATAAGTAAAATATTATATTTACTAATACCTAGCTTTCCTTTAACCGATTTGCCAGTTGAGCGTAATTTTTGGGCAAAACTTGAGGGCCGATTGCGCGCATTTGGCGAGGGTGTCAGTTGTATTAAGGGACCAATGCCACTTGGACGCACTCTGTGTGTATACAACAACAGTTATTGCATAAAAATGTATTTATAATAAAAACAAACGTTGTGAATGTGCTCACCTGCCACCGATTGGATGTGTCATGGATATCATTTCATTGAATTTGTCATAACGCTCATCGGAAGAGTTTTCAGTATGTGCAAAGCGATCCGATACTGAACCAAAACCGACAATATCATTGGGTTCGGAGGCTGAAATAAAAAAAAAAAAACTGTTACAATTTTTGTTCTCAATTAAAAAGCGAAAATATTTTACCTAAACTGCATTCATCCTTCGCATGTGATTTCCTAATCAAATCCGGCTGCTGATGGAACTCATTTTGCGCTTCCTTGACGTTCTGGTACATGTTGGTAATTTGATGTAGGAGACGTAGTAGTGGCATATTGACCTGTTAACCGAACAAAATAAAATATATTTTCAAAGTCAGAATTCTTAACGCTTTATATATTCACTGCTGATTTAATGAAATACATAAAATGTATTTCTAATATTCCCAAGTTTAAAATTGTATTAAATTACTACAAACAATTTTACGCTAAACAGAATGTATATAAAAAAAAACAAGAAAAAACGGCAGGACCGAAGTTCTAGTACCTATAATAATAATACAGGTGCATTTTTTATAAAATATAATAAGTTATAAACAGATCTTTATCTTGCTTTGGTCGGTCAAATTTCATGGCAGCTACATATATGCTATATTTATTCGACCGGAACAAATGCTTCGGAAATTGTAAGGCTGAACTAGACAATAAGACTCCCCTAGGTTGGCAGACTTCACAGATTTCAGTAGAGCTGCCTCCTTTCCGGTTTTCCACACATCGAGTATGGGTAGTCAGTCCTCTGCGAATGGTAGGCACCTTGTCGTGGTGCAGGGGCTTAGGCGCAAGGTATACTCGGCGCCCCCCAATCCTGTGTGGTTGGTGCTGCCAAGCACGGACCACGCGGGATGTCGGGTGCCGCATGCGTGTGCTGACCAAGAGCTACCACCTCATAATCCAGGGTGTTATGCGACTCCCGTGCCCATTGGAACTTTGCAGCCAGGAGGTGAATGTGGCTGTATTTTAACGGAGCCTTCCCAACACCGGGCCGAATTGGGAAGTAACGGTGGCCTTACCGCGCCAAGGGGCTCTGGCGTGGCGGCCCTTCCCGTTCCCCACTTAGATCATAGACCCGACAGCTCACCCCGTTGAGCCAAGGGTCGTAAGAAAAAGATGGACAAAAATAATACTCAACAACAACAACAACAACAACAAAATATGGTTTTCGATGACGGACAAAGGGCAACGACAAAGGACAATGGACGCGGAAAAGAGGAGAGCGGGGCAGCGGAAGGCAAGGGGGGTCGAGGGGCTAAGCGGAAGTTCAGTTTCTTCAAGATCCTTACGCCGGAGGAGCGCTCGCTGTTTGGGTAGTCAGTAACAGATTGAGGACCTTGGTGAACTAATTTGCTCCCGCCAAGCTAAGATGATTTAACATCAGCATATCTATACCATCTGGGCCGATGGATTTGGATGCCTTTCATTTGTTAAAGACATTAGAACCCTAAGCTAATGGGTTTTTGGCATTTGCGCAACCGTCGGGTAACAAATCCTTTCGCCTTCTTCACCGAAGGGTGCAACATAGATTTTCGGTTAAAATAGCTGACGCAATTCTTCGTTGTCTTAACGTTGAAACCTGCACATCTCAGGAGTGCGGCTGTTCAGCTTGGTTTCTTGGACCGCATCCATCGATATGCCTTCATGCGATTTTCCTCGTTGCAGTTCAGTTGTAGAAGTCGGGTTTGCCGCGGGAGAGACTGGGACTAGAAGTCATGCTGCCTAATTGAGCTCCTAGGGACCGTAGAGGTATGACGCGAACTGGATGCATCTTGCACAGCCATTGAGGCTATAGTAATAGTGCGTTGGCAGCAAGGGACCACATAACGTGTGATACACTTCCTATTAGTCTTAAGGCGCGAGTAGGTCTTAGATGGCTCCAACCAAATGGAATCCGGTAACGTAGCACCGGCTGCCGCGGGAATTGTTCAAAGGTCTTTCTTCATAAGCGGTTACTGCATTTCAAAAATAAGATTTTCTAGATTTCTGTGCACTCACCTGCTGTGATATGTAACGTATATTGAGGCTCAAGTTTATAACGGTGCTGGTATGTTTTTTCAATTGTCGTCGAGACATATAAATAACATTTTGACGCGCCTGATCGACCATACCATCGGATTTCTTCAACACCTCCAACTCAACCCCGACACGTTCACACAAAAACAAAGGTGTATCCATCATGATTGACTGCCGTCCGGCGCCATTTGCCTTCTTATTTATTTTGGCGCATTTATTCTTCTTGTCACCAGCCTCACTTACAACAATATCAACACGTATGGAGTCGAAGGTGCCGATGAGTGAGAGATTGGTGCCGAAATTCTCCAAGGATGAAATGTCTGCAAATATTTAAAATATTTTTCGATTTACTGCAATAGTTCTGAATAATTATTGTTTATTATTACCCGCATTTGCGAATTTGTTCACCATCTGCTGCGGCATTACACCCAAGCATGTGAGCAATGGTTCGAAAATCAAATGCGCATCGAGCAGTTTTATTGAGTCCTGCAAAATGCCACCGCGCGTTTGACCAGCGCCTGGTAATTTCACCGGTGCCGGCCGTATTATTTCCGGCTCAACAGAATTTTCTTTCTTTTTATTCTCCTGCTGTTTGGCCATCCAGAAGTACAAGTCCTCTTTTTGATTTTCCGGACCAAGCCAAAACTTATTTACCGAATTGCTAGAACTCAATGAACCCTCCTGCAATGCACCATACTCTGCAATACACAACCCAGTACAATTAAAGGCACAAAATGGTGCTGAGTAATGAAATACAAACCGAATTCCGGCACCTGCTTTTCCACTAGTCCAGAAATAATCGGCAGCATTTGTATGCTGGAACGAGATGAATTTCCATGTGAAATATTCGAACACTTACTATGTGCTTTGCTGTAATAACAACAAAGACCGAGGTGTAGGCGTTGGGGCACGGTACAAAAACAGAAGAACGCATATTTACACGGCAGCGCACAAGTACATAGAGTTTATCATATATACATATATATAGCCAATTGAACGCGGGTACAAACGCATATACAAAATGAGAATAAAATGAATTTCGAATAAACAATCAACAATATGTACAATTAGTTAATAAGTTTTAAACTTAAATTCAAATAATTCAGCGAAATTAGAACTCACCCTTTTCGTGTCGAATGTATGTTCGGCGAAGCCGAGTTTGATCTTTGCGCGGCGCCATGCAGCGACGCCTCATTGGCAAAGCCCATGCCAAATTGTGAATTATCTGTGTATGTTTGTTGATAAATGTTCGAATTAGAAAATATGCATAGAGTTACATTACAACAAATTGAGTATAGCTTGTATAGCTTGTGCTATAGACATGAGTGCCACCTGTTTGAAATGCAATCGCGGTATTAGCGTGTGCAAAAGTGTCACAAAACAAAGCGCAAAACAAGAAAAAATCTAGAATAAGTGTGTAAACGCTGCAGACAATCATGTATATATTACAAAACTATACGGTTTCTGATAGCTTGAAAAATATTTGAAAATATAGAAAATTAAATCGAAAAGTTTAGTGTGTGTACAGAGCGTGATCAGCACATTTCAGCCATGGTATGAAGTGAGACGAAACACAGAAACATAAAGAAAACAAAAATAAAACAATTTACGAAACTGAAAAGGTGCTAGACATAGTTTTTGAAAATTAAATAAAAAATAAAAATATAAAAAGCAGTAAAACACAAATAAGTTGGCTGTCCCAATACCAAAGCAATATAAATATTGAACATAGAAAATGAAACGAAAAAACATGCATATAAGTAGTTACTAATGCGCAAAGTAAAAAAGAGAGCGAGAGTGGGAGAGAGCAGCAGGTTGCAACCATAAACTGAAATGCGCTCAATCAATCCTTGAACAAAAGTTGAGTTATTGGCACGCGTGGAAGCACTAAATGTGTGCAGCAAAGAGCTACGCAATCTTCATAGTATTTGTGTGCTTTGAAGTACTTGGCGCTTGAGCCTCAAATATTCTTATAGCTATTCAAGTGGAGAATAAAAAATCTGAAAAGCTTCAGCTCAAGTCAAAGCAATAAGAGCAGAATATATATGTATGTAGTTTAGGAAAGAAAGTGTATACGTGATCTCCTCGAAAGTCATTATATAGCATGAGGGGAAAACGCTGTGTACGTTTGAGAGGTGGTTAATCAAAAATACCAATATGATTTCGATGATGCTGTGTTTGCCCAAGTAATAAAGCATTCTCACTCTCTTCGGGATTATCGACGCCTGCCGCATAAACACCCATATCGGCTTCACCTTCACATTCCGCATCATCGCATTCCTCCTCCTGTTGCGGAAACGAGAATGTCACATTTATGGGGCGCGCCAATTTATTCTTGTATTGATGTTCAAATAGTATGGGATTGTAGAGCGTATTCTTCCACTGACGGCTTAGCACAATAACACCCTAAAAAGCACAAAGTTTCACAATATTTATGTATTAATAATAGTATTGTTTAGCTTATAAGGACCTGTCGCAAAGTGTTTAAATGTGGCACATCGCTTTGCTTGAATATTTGCTCCACCCTTTGGACACCCTCGTCCAGCACCAGTTTTTGCATTATGTAACAAAGCTGGCAACTGGGATCCTCTTGTAAAGTTTTCGATAGCAGCGTGTAGTTGTTGGCGTAGCGACTCTGTTTATAAAAGAAATATACATTAATATACGAGATAACCTCAAAATGTGCGTTAGTAGTTCGCAAACCTTTTTAATTTTCGGACTGCGCTTAATTTTTTCATTATCCAGGGCATCCGCCATTAGGCAAGCCGCTATTGCTGTCTGCCGTGTGTGCAGAGCGCGCATAAGCGACACAATCTTTATGGCCAAACGGTTGCTGGGATTCATCCATGCGGTGATAGCAGGAGATGCTGTGCTCAAGAGATTCCAATCGAGTCTGAAATGTTAAATTAAAGTAAATCTTACATGATAGCTCCGCATTCATATGCTTACCGGGTTAAATCAATTTTTCTTGTGATCGGTACGCAAGGTGGCGCTGCGAAATTGAACCACACCGATTTCAACTCAATTACACACGAAGAATTTTTTTCCGTTTCCTTTACATTTGGCGTCTTCTTTTCGAAGGTGTCTTTACCACCGTTTTTACCCTTCTCAATATCTTCCTCGGCTTGCGGCTTTGTGTTGGTTTTACGCCCCTCGCTCGTACTCTCCGTGCGTTCGTGCACAATTATACTTTCCAAAGCTGTTTGGAATTTTTCCTTTGGCGTTTTAGGTGTTGGCGGCTTTTTAGTAATTAAGCGCCAAGCTGCCTCGGCTTTCGATGTCGCGCCGACGTCTGCATTCACGCTGCCCACCAAATCGCTTATGTTTACACCACGTCCTGCCTCGGTGGCACCTTCGGCAATCTCAGCCAGATCTTCTTTAGTATTCTCAGACTTCTCGAAATGTGAACGCTTCACAATCTTAACACCGACACCCTCTAGGCCGCATTCAAACATTATATAGCCAATACCTTCAATACCAGTCGTACTTTCGGGCATCTTAAGCAATTCAAATAACACTTTACTTTTATGTTCGGGTATGGCGGTGACAATTATAGGCGATTCTTGACCACAACTCGATTCAGTTTTGAGTCGGCGCAACTGCACATGCGCCCGACCCACGTCGAGTGTTATTACCAATTCCTCCAATTGTTTTTCGGATGTTTCGATGAGTATGGGCTCACCCTGTATATTGTCTGGGCGCGTTTGTGAAGACAAATGCGCTAAGAGTGCACGTGTGCCCTTCATGATGCCTCCCTTCTTTTGGCTATTGCCCGATTGCACAGTTTGTTGTATATACACGTTGTGCATGGAGGCGCGTGTCGTTTTACCCAAGTGGAACTTGGTCGAAACACCTTCAATGTAGAAGGTCAACAATGAAACGCAACTAAGATCCTGCAAAGCACAAAATATTGAATTATTGCTGCAATTACACAAACAAAATATGAATGTAATGTTTCACCTGCACATTATCCAACGCTGCGACCGAGATGACTTCTTCAATTATGGAAGATTGTAGCATTGTGATGCTAACCTTGGGTAGTACAATCAGTCCTTGGGTCTTTGTCGATATGCTCTCTTCATAGACATCACTGAGGAATGAGTCGCCAGGACCTTGTAGATTACGCTCCGTGGTTGAACGCTTTGAATTCGAGTGCACCTGTGGAAGTAAGGAAATTGTGATTAATAACTTCGTGAAATATGGATGTGGTGCAAGTGCATACCTGTGACCAATAACTCAAACTTTGATCCCGTTTGAGTATATTATCATTCTGCACTTTAGCAATACACGAGGCGTGTATATGATTGACGACGGAGAGCAAATGCAGTGAAGATATCGTAGGTATACTGGCTTCCACCATGCTATTGGTAAAAACATATTTAATGTAGTAGGAATTAACACAGAAATATTAGTAGGATCGTATGTAAGTTGCATAAGTAGTCAAGTTCAATCCAAATATGTATTTTCATATGTACGATGAGTCCCCTCACCCACTCATAGAGTGAGAGAGAGAGAGAGAGAAGTCAAAGAAATATGTTTTTGTGGCCTGAAGTTATAAAGCTGAGTACAGCCTTTAACTAACACAACTCTAAAAGTCTCATCTTTTAAGACAGCTTCTAAGTTTCCCTAAACTCCTTTCTCACACACTTAAAACCCCTAACACGTTCATCGCCCAAAACAATTACTTTCGCAGAAGAAATCATTTTGTTGAACTTCAAAACCTCTGAGGCTTATCTTTGTATTAAGAATGAATGAAAATAGTTTACATTAGAAGCTTAACTGCTGACACAGAATTTTTCTAGCAGATAGTGGGATAGAGTTCTATTTTTTCAAATCCAATATATAATATTGGAACCGTATGTATTTATCTAATCTATTCTAATTGTGACAGTCACATATCTTAAGGGCATAATAGCTGACTATTTGGAGAGTGGCGTAACGATCGATGAACGGTTATAAATAAAAAAAGTGATTATAACGGGTAATACAAATCACGTCTGAGTCGTGTCTAGCTACAACGTTCTATAAATTATGTGTTTCCTTCGTAGCTGGGGGTGTACACGAAGACCGTGGAGAGTCGATTCGTATGAAACGACCTTGCGTATTTTACGTGGGGATCTTACTTAAATCATCGCTTCGCTCTATGGGCTTTTGAAAAGTTCCAAGAAGATCCGACATTGTCGAGCTAAATTTTGTTCAGCTATGAGGCCCATTTCTGGCTCGATGGGTAGGTAAACAAGCAAAATTGAAACATTTCGGACGAAGACTAACCTGAAAAGATTTATTTCATCTAGAAAAAAACAATGGTTAGATGTGATTTGTGGACCAGTAGCCGTCAATAGCGACCGTTATCGTTTGTTGATAACCGACTATTTCATGCGTGAAATAAAATCAAAGAATTTATTGAGAGAACACTTCGTTGAGCAGATGATTTCATGTTTTCGGCCGGTCGATTGGCCACCAAGATCATGTGATATCGCACCCCTTTGACTATGGGGATATGTAAAGTCTAAAGTATATGCGGACAATCCTGCTTCGATTCTGACCAGTCCAAATGCTCGAAGTAATCATCGAAAATTGGATACAAAAACTAGCGCAGAGCTCAAAAGTAGTTAGCAAAGAAACGAAGACGACTAAGACATAAAAAGTAAACTGTACGCTTTCCCACACTAACACGTCTTACTTTTACCTGTTTCATATTGAAAATATGAAAAGTTTTTCAAATCATAAATAAAGTCAAGATGTTTTCAAAAGAATTTGCAAGAAATGTCGTATTACTTTCAAACAACAATAATTTACTGCATATTTATATTTTTGATGTGCTTGCATGGAGGAAGATCACAATACAATATACATGTAGGCACAGTGAATAAAAGTAGAAACTGCTACCCGCCGATAATAACTAATAAACGCGTATTTACAGCGAAGAGATCTGGAGCCAAAGGTGGAGGTCAGCGATCCAACGAAAGGTCTAACCGATGCCGAAATCGATATGGCGCTGGACGATCTCTCCATATCGGATTTGAATGTGCTAAATAAACTTATTGACAGGCCGAATGCGCCGGATTACGACTACGTCGATTACGACAGGTGAAGTTTAACGAAGATATAAAAAAAATGCCGGTAAATAAATATTTTTGTTTGAATTTAAAGCCATAACTATGCTTTGGGTCCACCGCGCGACCACACCTTCGACGGAAACCCTATGGATGACGATGCGAATCTAAATTACTATGATGACATAGATGAGCCTCCAAGAGATGCGCGCAATTCAATGCATTTCAAATTACCGCGCAAGAGCCTGATGCCCTTCATAGAACAAACGGAGAATCAAAGAACGAAACGCGACAACGGGCACGAAATAAAACAGGCAAGTCATTCATTTCGGGAAATTATGGGAATGTTTTCAGAAAGTGTCACACATATTCTCTTGTCTCTATCTGCTAGGCCGCCGTTGACGCTGAGTATATACGGCAACTTGAGAACTCCTTTCCACGCGACCAAGAGGAAAATAACGAGGAGGGCGATGACAAGAAGGAGCATATACGCGTGAAACGCAATTGACTGTAGAGTCTGAACTTTTCGGCTATATCACACATGCATTCATATATTACTTTCTAATTTATAACTTTATATTTTATGATTTCAATAAAATTATATATTTATCAATAGTGCAACACCGCAACGTTTAATGATACTCACCGCTGCAAACCTTCGAGCATTAGTGGTGTTAGAAAGACATTAACCTGACCCTTGAGACGTGCCACCACCGAAGTGCAGGCTGCACCCTCCGCTTGTAAGCTCATAAATTCGCCATCATCGAAACCATTAGTGGTCTTGTCGCTCTCCTCCTCTTTCAAAAGCACGCTGGGATCCCATGGATGCGACTTCGGGCCGCCCATAAATGTGGCCGAACTATTGCTGCCGGTGGCATTTTCATAACGGGGCACCACTTTGATCTCACGCCAGCACGCATACAAATCGAAGTGTGGCAACATTTTGCTGCCTATGTAAGTGAGACCGCCATCTTCATTTTCGTGGAACATAGGCGTAGAGAATACATCCGGACCCGATGGAAATGAGCACGCCGTCCAGTTAAAGCATTTCACCTGCGACAAATGATTCAAATAGCTGGCCATCAGTAGCGGTGAATCGATGATGGGGCGATTCACTTGTTGATGCAAATTGACCAGCGCGACATCTTCTTGCGAGGACATGGCCGAGATAAAGGAGTTAGATGAGAGCGATGGTGTGCCGGACGAAGAACCACGAGAATCAACCTGTTGATTAGGAAGTCGAAAAAGAAACACAACAAATTACATTTTCTCTATTGAAATGTGTGGTTAGTGCGAAAAAGCTACTGTGTCGTGAGATTTAACAGGCGGCAAACTAAATTTGCGCTAGGAGAGTAACCAAGCAAGCGGCATTCAAGACTAAGTCAGGAATAACAGACGTTGCTCTACCGAAATGATAGACTCAAATATACAAATTGATGTCGAAAGCAAACATTTATAAGCGAAAGAGACGACATACTCGAAAGCTAAGGCTTAACAAAGTCTGCAGGCTAACGGAATAAATGCCAAAATATACATAGATGCTACAAATGGTTGATATATTTCCTAGATTATTATTAGAAGCATGCAATACATATTTGACTCAAAACATGAAAAAAATTAACTTCGGCTACACCGAAGCTATGAAAAAAAGGTTATAAAAGATCTTTATCTCGAGTTTGATCGGTCTGTTTTCGTGGCAGCTGTTCCAATCTAAACAATTTGCTTAAGATTGTAGTGTTGTCTCAGTTGTATGTCAGCTACATGCTATAATTGCCCGATTTCGACAATTTCTTCGGCAATCGTACTGATTGTGTGTGTCTTAGATAAAAAAAAATTTCATGAACTTGTCAAATTAAAAAGTTTTCCAAACAAGGACTTGAATTTTTCCGATCAGTTCGAAGGCTGAGTGATATCCTATTATCGGCTGATAACGCCTCCTACAACAAATGAGCAGCTTTTTGAAGAGAGAAGGTTTGCAAAATTTCATTAATTCATGTATATACAGACGAACACACAGACATGACTAAATCGACTTAGCTCAATTACAATTAATATGGCAACTTCGCTGAAATCTATTTTTTTTTTTTTAATATATACTATGTATTTCTGAAATTACTCGTTAAAGTTCAGTCCCGTCCGTCAAGAATGTTCAAACGACGCTCGTTAGAATAACTTCTAGGCAACCAGAATGGACCCAGATTATTATACAGAAAGGTCGGTCTACTCGGCAGCATGCTTCAAGATATCTTGAGGCATTTTTTTACCACCATAACAACAACAATATATATAACGTTCGTCTGCCGCTTTTACGAGAGGCGGCTCATCGTAAGCGAACACGTTGTTTTTGTTGTTATAGCTGGTACGTAGTTCACGTTAGGATGGTAAGGATTAGCTAAGTTGTCGTCGACGCGCAAGAAACAAGCTGTTTCGACATGGTCGGACCAAAGGCAGAGGGCTATCAGATGAGAGGCGTTGTTGGAGCATGCAAAGTGGTGGCCAGTGTCATGCGGAGACTCATTGCACGCAGGAAGTATATTGGATGTGTCGGGGTCTATCCTGGATAGATAGAGTTCAACCTGTTACAGTATCCAGAACAAAGCTGCGTAAGGGTCACTTTCGTTTCATCTGCAATGGCTGGTGATTTGACTCCGAGTACGCCATTCAGTGGAATGGAGTCGGTGTTGATGGTTGCACTAAGAATAGCGGTCAGTACTTGTCGGAAGTTAGCTGCGTCCGAAGTTTGGTCGGCGTATTGTCTGACGTCGTTGACGTAGTTGAAGAAGGACCTCTTGGTGTTCATAGGATTTCTGCTTCTTAACTGGGAGCATGCGGACCTCACTATGCAGGAGACATAAAGAGGCCTCCTGTCGCGGTGCGAAGTGCAGTATTCTGACAGATCTGAAGCTTCCTCGTCTGCGTTCCACTGCATATAAGCGACCATATAGATGCGGCGTAGTTAAGGACCGGCCAGCCGATTACTTTGTAAGTTGCCAACAACGTTTCTTTGTCCTTTCCCTAAGTGCTGCCGGCTAGCGACGTGAGAATTTTGTTGCGGTTCTGTACTTTGGTGATAATCGTACGGGGAGTGAAGGAGCACAGACTGTCAAAAGTCACACCTAAAATTTTAGAATTATTGACAGTCGGAATTTTGACGGCATTGACTACAATATTAAGGTCAAGTCTGTACTCCTTTGTCCAGTTTGTAAATATGGTGGCTGTGGATTTAGTGGGGGAGAGTGTTAAGTTCCGTCGGGAGAGGAAGCGAAAAAGGTCGAGAGATAGCCGTTTACCTTTGAACACATGCCATCGATTCCATTGCCCGACGTCAATATCGTGCAACCATCAGCCTACGAGGTGATAGAAACTCCCTCTGGTGGCTGTGGCAGTTTCGGGATGTAGAAGTTAAACAATAAGTATTTAAGCGAACACGTATTTTCCAACGGTTAAGAACTGTTAACTGCCTCGAAAATTATTTGCAACAACAACATAAAATCAATCTATAGTATATAGTCCGATATTGATAACTTTTATGCTTCGACAATTAGGAATCTAAGGCGATTGGGCTTGTTCCGTCATGAGAACTTACAATAACAAAAATTTTACGGGTGATATTGTATTATAAAAAAAAATATATAAAAAAATTGTCGGTTATGAATGTGTAACCGCTATTTTTATTTAAAAATAATAATTTATTAAGTAATTTTATTAATGTTAATGTTTATAGGCGTAATTATGCAAGCATTTGCATTTTCTGCGAGAAGCAACAAGCAAACTGGCCTTTTAAAATGACTTCAACTGTGTTCATGCGTTTCACACATAACCTCAAAAAGAACTATACAACAACAAAGCGCATGCGATTAAAGCTCAAAACACTTGCACATATATTCGGGAATTATTGAATTAGGTCGTTATGAAAAATACCAAAAAAGAAAAATTATTAAAAAACATGTAAAAAAAAATCTATATAAAAAGAAACTATATAGTTAAAAAGGAACTACAACTAAATTCTAACAGACGTTGTTCAACGTATTCATAACAATTAATTTCTTTTTTACAATTCCAAGTTGGAAATAGAAAGACTTTTGTAGCAAGTAGTAGTATTAGTAGTTAGGATAGTAGATGTAACTTGGCGCTAAGTCTACTCACATCATGAATAAAATGTCGATACTCAGGTCTTGATGAAATATTTGATAGTTTTCTGATTGGTGTGGCAAGACCATGAATACGTCTCACGTCTTCGTTCTATGAAATTGATGAATTTTGAAAAGAATCGCATGTGGAATATTTTGTATATAAAGGTATATAGACATAATTTAAGGGTATTCTTTGTTTTTGTTTTTTTGCTTTTGATTTTTAAAAGGTTTCTTAGTTACGACTTAATTATACACAAAAACATGCATAATACATACTCGACTCTGTGATTATATTGTTAACAAACTTATGGGTAGTCTTTTCAAGTATTTAGCACAATAAATATGAAGTAATTAAGTTGAGTTTACTTTAAGTGAAGTTTAACGTTTACGAAAATATTTAAGCTAGAAAGGTTGGAAATTTATGTAAATTCGTTTGAATAGATTTTGAATTTTTTCTTTTAATTTTTTTGCATTTTTAGAAGTTATATGAGTTTAATACGAAAATAATGAGAAAATTGCTTGGAAGCTGCAATACTAAATCATGTAAGAAAGTGGTGTAGGCATGTTGGAATACGAATTTTTCTTTGTTCTCTAGAAGCGCGGAGCGCACTTAAACTTAGGCATACCAATTCGGTGGTGCTTTGTGGACGCTTCGGTAGGGTTTTGGATTCCGGTGCATGTATTTCCAAGTCGCTGCGGTAGGTGGAGAGCGTGAGGCCAGCATTTTCATTTTGCGCACCGATGCTGAAGAAAATAATGAGCAGAGAAGGTGTAAATAACTACAGATTTATGCGTTAAAAAATTAAGCACCTTAAATCAGACGAAAACCGTTTCTTGCCGGAGAAGACTATGGAACCGTTGCGATTTTTAATGGAGCCACCTTGCGACATCATATTCGATATATCCTCCTCGGCCGAGAAGAACATCTCGGAGGGATTCTCCGAAGTCAATGATATCGTGCGCTGCACTTCGCGCGTCAGGTGATCAGCGCCGTTGGTGAGCTGTGTTTCGCCGTACTGCTGTATCGGCAATGGCAAATCGGCGATTTCATATTCGAGCGGATGTGAGTGCGGCGCCGAGTGCGACATTTCATCGGGAATCTGAACACATACACAACAAAATATTGCAAATTTTTATACAAATAAATAGCTTAACGCGGACATTCACCTCCAACTCGTCCTCTACATCTGCTTCGCCGGTTAAGCGCGAATCGGATATGCTCGTTTTTGGTGGTGAAACGCGTAGTGTGTTGTTTTGCGACTGCGATTTGGCCGTATCGGAGCCACGCCGAAATGCCACCTGCAGCTGTGATTCATTTGAGTCCTGACGCAGCACCTTCTTGGAGGGGCTATCCAAAAGGCGCGCATACGGCACCTCGACAGAAGTTTGCCTGCTAATTGTTAACAGATTATTGGTCAACAAAATTTTTCAACACACTTGCAACTCACCTATTTGTGGTGTACGAATAACGCTTATTGCGTCGCTCAAGCGTATTCGGCGAGCCGATGCTCTCGCGCGACTTGCGCCCACTAATGTCGGGTATTTCGATGGCATTGCTTATTTTCAGCTTTCCACCCACTTCCTTGCTGCCCAACTCCGATTTCTTGAGGCTGCCATTACGCAGCTCTACGTTTGGGCGATAATGTTTGCCTTTACCGTTGAAATCGTTACTGTCGTGCAGCGAAACCGAATGCAAACTGTAGGGGGGCGTGTGGAACACCAATTGACCTTGATGTAGTATGCTCTCGCCAAAACCATAATCCTTGTTGTTGTTGATTATGCTACAAAAGATATCAATTAATGTAAATATGACCGATTTTTATGGAGTCTTCAATGGACTTACTAATAACGTGCTATGTTGTAGTTGTCCGGTATATCTTGTGCCGAGGGTTTAAAAAATTTCAAGCCGTTACGATTGCTACCGAAGAACGCGCAGCCGCCTATGCAGCCGCAGCGTGAGATCTCCGTGCCGGTGGAGGGTGGGGGCGCAGGCGCAGTATTACTATTGTTTGTAGACCACAAAAACCATAAGCGCTTGTATTTTGCATCGTGTTCGCGCAAAAAGCTGAAATATAAAATTTTACAATAACAAATTCAGTAATAACAGTATTGGTGAATAGTATATTGATACCCTAACTCATGTCACATTCACAACTTACTTGTGTTGCACGATATGCAACTTATGATCAGGGATGGGCAATGCCGACGCACCCTCGAGCAGTATCGGTCCCAACGAAGTGCAACCAACCTCGACCCAGTTCTCGAAAAACTCCGTCTCATACGCACGTTTACTCTCCGAGAAACTGTCGCGCAGCTTTCTATTGTTCTCTTCACGTGAATCGCGACGTTGCGAAAAAGAGTTTGAGCTGCGTTTCGGCTTGCCAATATGTTGTTGGGCTTGTGACTCGGACTTTATGGAATCCTGTTCGGAGCGACGCATTTTGCCCGAACGATTGCTGCCAGTGGTGTTGGTGTTGTAGGAGTTGGTGAGGTTCGAGTAAGAACTGCCGTTATGCATGAAGAGACGCAACAGTATGGACGGTAGCAAGCCGGAGATGCCAGACTTAACACGCTGGCCATGCAAATTGCAGTTAGCCAAACGAATGGGAGATACCTAGCGAGAAGAGGTAGGATTAATAATTGTCGAACAATGTCAGATTTAAAGCAAATTACATACCCACGCATGCAACGCGGTGCCACTCTCAATTAGATACACATCTACTGCATCTATAGACACACGCGTCATTTTGTATTTGATGTCCTCAGCTGAAGGGCATTTATATTTATTCTCCTCCTTGGTGTGAGGACATTGGTTGCTGGGCACGCCGTGATGACAATTGCGTACGGTTTTTGGAGATTTCAAGCAATTTTCCGGATCCACTGCCAGCAATACCAAGGTCTCCAAGCCAACAACAACATTGCAAAGCTGTGGTAACGTGAGCTTTCCTGACAACTTTCCTAGCTGCACTTCAATTAGCCACGAATACTCCAAGGTGTCTTCGTCCAGTGCGCAACCTTCGTTACTAAACATCGCATGACCGCGTACCTGCACCGCTGAGAGCAATAACTGCCCCTGATTTATATGCTTATCGCGATTCGGGCGCACCACCAGATCCGAAGTGATCAAATATGACGGACTAACCAAAACTTGCAGCGTGGTTTCATGAAAGCGTTTATTCATCTCGAAACCGAAGCGTTCAATCAAAACCACTGGGCATGGCGGATCGTTCTCATTGCAATTCTTCATCACATGTGCTTGTATGTCGTGTATGATCAGTGAAACTATCACTTCCAAGGGGCGATACAGACGTGGATCGAATGGCTTTTGCTTCTCCTCTGGTACAGTCACCTCCGAAATGGACTTTGTGGCTATATCTTTCTCTTTTGACAGCAGCTGATCTTTCGGATTTGTTGTTGTGCTGGTTGAGGTGCTTTCCTTCAAATTAACATTGGACTGTTCCATGTCGGTGAAGTTTTGATCTTCGCCAAATATGTTTTCTTTCAAATTTATAAAGTTGCGTAATACGTTGCCGTAACACATCAGTACCGAAGAGCCAATCTCCAATTCGACAGTGACCTGATCAGCTGGTAGGGTGCTTGGATCGAATTTGTGCTGTTCGGGTTTTTGCCAAGAGGACACAGGCGACTTTCGTATTTTAGGTATGCGCATTGGACTCAGTAGAATCTCTTCCTTTTCAGGCGTAGTGATGTCGGCTTGTGGATCGGGACCCAGCGGTGGCACAGGATGGTACACATACTGTATTGATAGTGCTACGATCGGCACAGTCCAACAGTCTATCCAACCAGCGCTGTATAAGAATAAAACAACAACAAAAAGAGAATAAAACTTTTTAATAAAATTTGTTACTTAAAAATTATAATGATTACTTACCTGCGCTGGCATATTTTACGCCACTTCTTCGTATACAATTCCGGACGGCTTTTAACGCGACCACCGCGTGTCAAAAGTCGCGCGTTTTCATCGATAGCCAAAACAATGGGACGCGCCGAAGAAACCTCTGGCACATACAAACTCAAATCTAAGCCTTCGCCATGTATCCAAAATTTGAGTGTTACGGTTTTGGGCAGGAAATCATCGAATGGCAGCGCGAAGCTCATATCGAATACGTCGCCACAGAACGCCAAATGATTGTTTTCCTGATTCGCACTCGAACAATCGATCCAATTGTACTCGTTGCAAAGCATTAGAATCTCAAACTCATTCAAGAGTATGTTGAATTTGCATGTGTATGGTACAAAGGTTAAAATGTCGGGTCTGGCTTTGCTAGCCCAATCCTCGATGAGATCCTGAAAGAAGCACTTATGCTTGTAAACAATGAAAGCAGTCGCTTTGCAACCGGTTAAAGCGATACTCCAATCCTGCGGCGCGTTCCAGAGAGTTGGGTAGTGTATGCGTACTTTATATTCGAGTGACTCCAACTCGGCTAGACTGCGGTACTGCAGTGAAGTGGTGGCCTCGACATGAAACAGTTGGCCCTGAATTTTCGAAGTGTAGCCATCAGCATGTGTTACCCACGGTATGGTCAACTCCACATATGAGGCTGGTCCTACGGTAATATGCATGGCATTTGTTTCTTTATCCTTTGAAAAGAGTATATCAATTGTGGCTTCACTCAACACACAAAGTGTAACATCGAATGATTGGTAACTCCGCAACTCACCCGGCTTGGGTGTCGGTGTAACTACCATCTCTTGCCAATCGGGTGGATAGAAAAATTTGAAGAGATGATCACGTTGACGATCCGCCCATGGACCATAGCTGAAATCAGTGCCTTTCAAACATTTTATATTGATACCCCAAACGGGCGGCGACGGTTCAACGACATCACCATTGGCCAGAATAATTGTTACCGGTTCTTCAGGTACCAAACCCGGTTCGTCCATATAAAAATACAATTCCATTTGATTACACATCATAACGACAAAACCCTCGCCCATGTAGCGTGGCGGCTCATCCACCAAACCGGTATACTTTGGGCTAGGTGCAAACATGACCTTTGCATTCTCCACATTTGCTTTCACGAAATGCATGAAATGGTCCAGCCGACACACAGCGGGTTTGGTACTGTACGTGCAGTGCGCCTCCTCCACAGAAATTGACAGCGTTGTTGGTGTCAAGCGATTGCCGAACACAAACCGGCCTGAGCAAATATCCATCTTTATGACCGGTATCAAATCACGCCATGTGGTGGCTTTCATGGCCTCCGAATTCTTAACACTCTCGCGCTTACTTTGGCGCGCGTTTTCCATGTTCATGGTGTGCTCTTTTAGTTTTGAACGCTCTTCAGCTGATAAATTATCAGTCTATAAAAGTGGGAAAAGGTTTTTAATCGGTTATAAAAGGTGTATATACTTTACTATAAAAGCTTACCGGTATTAGAAGCGACGGCTTGAGTCCAAACGTTTTCTCCAGCTGATCATAAAGGTCGGAGCGGTTATAAATGTGAAGCTCAAAACCATTTAATTGCACAGAGAGACGTGTATCCGAATGTGAAAGATCTTGAATATCGTTTTCGATGAAGTTTTTTCAATAATTAGATTTTAATAAATAACCAACCTTCGGAAACATCTTTGGGAACATAAGATCGCCACCAACGAAATATAAAATAACCATCCTGAACGCGCACTGAATAGTCGAAGGTTATATAAACGAAATCACGGAACATGATTTTTCCAGCCAATGGATTCAATGCTACTGACCCTGAAAAAGCATTACAACAAATTTACTTACATATATGCTTATGTATTAAATTGAGAAAAGTTACCAATTTTGAAGTATGCGCCTTTAATGAACCATCGATTAACAATTTTTGTTATGAAAACTCCAACCAGGCGGGAATTGTAAAATGTTATATAGGTAACCCATGTTATAGATGTCAGTAGAGAGCAAAGTAGCCATATCTGGAAATATCAATAAATGAAATTATTAATTAATTGTTTAATATAAAAGTATTAACAAATTAAAGGGTAATATGTCTAGTTCGTGTAAAAACTTTCATGTTTTAGTGATGATACAAGAAAACCGGTTTATTAAAGCCATTGATATATTAAAGTTTGACATTCTAAGGGTGTTGTGTAAAATTTTAACGAGGAAGTTTAAAAAAAAATGGCAATGGCACCAATAATTGAAACGTTTCACCAAAACGAAGTTTGCCGTGTCCTTCATAACGTGGGGTTGTATGTGAATGGCCGAAAGGACTTTTCGTAACTTCAATTTTTTATTTTTTTGAAGCATTCGAAGAAAAAGGCGATTGATTCGAAAAAAATCAGTTAGTTTGTTATTGTAAAAAAAATTACACAACCTTAAAAAAATTCTACACAAAAATAAAAATTTCAAGATAATCGGATTGATGAGAGGTACTGACTTTAAAAACGTGAGTTGTGATGAAAGCGCTTTAAAGCTTTGAATTACTCGTAATTTTTGAGGCAATCGACTTGAAGACAAAACATTTTTTAGATATTTATATTAATTTAAGAACGAAAAAACGACAAAAAAATGTAAATCCCACTCCCCTTTAAGAATAGAGCTTCAATTTCGTTAATACGTATGCATGAATTAATGTGTATCGTATTGTTATCATTTCCGAAACCCACACAAATTCAAACAAAGTGCTCTACAGGTTACAACACACCGGTATTGTATACCCACCACCCACACCCCCTGCATATGATTAAAATCGATTTAACAACTTGTTGTCTGAGGTCAAATACCCAAGCTTCATAGTAAACAAACACTTGTTTACATGTCGTCACAAAAACAAAAATGTAAATAAACAAAGCAGCCAAATCAAAACAAAACTTCTGCGCATGAACTGCTTGTGTCAAATTCATAAACATTAACAGCTGATCTCTTAACTGTGTTTAACTTGCATAATTTGTGAGGCAGCTAAACACATCTCTGATCGAGAGTTTTCAATCCTCTATACAGCCCAAACACTTGTTTACACACAAGTACTAATTATACACAAGTGCGCTGCAAGGAATTTTAATCAGAAACAAAACATAAAATTATCTCTGACTTGGCATATACATATATACGTATATAAGTTTACATATTGTGTATCATGTAAATTCAATGAATACTGATTTCTAAGGATTACTAAAAGGGATAATAAGTATATGCTAATATTTATGGTTTATCTTACGATTGCTTAACTACTACTAAACTTGAGAATGATTCAACCGATGCTGTATTTACAATTTTATTTATGCATGTATACATACACACATGCATACATATATGGTAGGCTTCCGGAAAAAATAAGGCAACGACCTCGCAATCATAACACAAGAGATAAGTGTATATAATTGCAAACAGCTAACAGATTAAAACGAAGCCTAGAATATCAATGTATTTTTAAATATAATTTCAGTGATATACCAACAAAAAGCAGAGTGGGGCTGGATGGTAGCACTAAGTTCCTTACATAGGTTTATCAAACAAATAGACTTTTTCCTTTATCTGAACAAGCGATAAGATTTGATTAACTAAATAATATTAAATTAAAACGATGAATCATTTTTTAACGCATATTTATGTCAGTCTTCCACAATGCATAAGATAATCTATTCTATCTATTAGCATTTTTATATACATATATTTTATTAGCTGGTAACGCTACGCTTATTTTCATTATGATATTTACAAAGCAATTGGTACTTACCATCGGTGCATCGATTTTCATGTTTTCCAGCGGTATGTGGCTGGTGTTGTTCCAGGTTCCCGCTTCGGGGAATCCGAAGTTGTTATCAGTCTCTTCGATAACCATTTCCATCTTGTATTTGCCTTATTTTCGTTGCCTTAAAACTACTGGATTAATCAGTCGCAATTGATTTTACAAAAAGAAAAACATTCACATAGATAAGAAATATCACATCCCATCAGCGTAAAATACACTACACTTATTATATCTTTACATTTTGTATAAACTTCACACATTCCAACATCATTTACTACTTAAAATACTAATTTTATAGAACGAAATTACTGCAATGCAATTTTACACGCCCTTATTAGCAACTGTTGTGGACTTCGATTTTTCCCACTTTTGGCATTGGGGCTGCGCCCAGTCGCCTTTATAACTTTTCGACTAATTTTCAACGCTAATAAAAAGTTCAATTAGACTCGCACATGTTTTCTTTTATCACAAATCACTCGTCCTGTTTAATAACTAATTTTTTTTAGCACTTTTCGTTGAAAATAAATAACAATAAATGTGAAATTAAATTAAAAGTAAATTGGGAAAATGTTCGTAACTACTCGACTAGACGACATCTTGTGAAAACTATTGACAACCGCTGTCAATTGATTGTCATTTAGTACCAATGACGGCTTTCGGCTATGTTTCATGAGGAAAAAAAATTTGGAGATCATTAAAGAAATCAGTATTGATAATAATTTCAACAAAAGGCAATTTTGATTTGGGAAATATAGAATATGCCCAATTCTTCATTGTCAAATTTTATCCTAAATCTTGTTGTTACCTAACCTCGCAGTAGAATACATAACGAAAATTTTAATAAAAATTGCAGCATAATTCAGACATAGTAAGTTTTTTGAAAAATATTTATAATGATATGTTTATTTGGGATCTTGCCTTACATATGTACACACATATACACATTAATTCTACTAAGCGAAATCTCAAATGACAGGTATTGTTACATTGGCTCTCAAATTGTGGAGATGACTAATGCCTTAGTTAGTACTATTCGTAGTGGAGAAATGAAACATTTATAAGTTCCGGATCTTGCCTGATGCTCTATATAATCGCTGGCAGAGCTCAAGGGCACCGAATGGGTCTTAACACCATTTGCTCCAATTTGGCATTAACTTGATAAAAATTCTGTTCCCAAAAGAAAATAGCAATCAGCAGTCATGAAAATTTGAATATTATTCTTATCCGTATTTATATTTTACAAGAGAAGGCTTTATGACTACTTAGTTTTTGTTAAATATCCTCTATAGTTACGTTAAAGTAATGGACTAAAATAAAAGAACGTGTTCTACGTTCTCTGATTATACCACATGACTTCGAATGCAACCCTTCAATGACGCCATATATTCAGCATTTTCTTGTAGTTTTTCTTGCAGCTGTCATGTTTGACAGTCGCCAAAACGCATACAACGACATTTCTTCTTCAACGCACGAATTAAGCGGTTAAATTAGGAAAGTTTTGTGCAAAAACTCCAAAATCCGCGTGCTATATAAAGCAGGAACCCAATATTATTAAGAAAATGTGAGATGTTGTGATTTTCTGTTGTTATTTATATGTGTTTACCATACTCTTTCGAAATCTAGAGATCTGTGGAAAGACAACTTCATTTCAACATTGCCGAGGAGAAAATCGTGTGTTCGTTCGGGTGTAGAAGAAAATAGAACAAAAGCGAACGAAGGAGACTCATTTTTATTATAAAGAGTGCAAATAGAAATTCGCTAACAAAATGTCAGGAATAGCAATTACGCGCTTAGGGGAAGAACGTAAAGCTTGGCGCAAGGATCACCCATTCGGTTTTGTCGCCCGTCCAGCCAAAAATCCAGATGGCACTCTCAACCTTATGATTTGGGAATGTGCGATTCCTGGTAAGAAGGGTACCGCATGGGAAGGTGGTCTCTACAAACTGCGTATGATCTTCAAAGATGACTACCCCACATCGCCACCAAAATGTAAATTCGAACCGCCACTATTCCATCCTAACGTGTATCCGTCTGGAACGGTTTGTTTGTCATTGTTGGATGAGGAGAAAGATTGGCGCCCCGCCATTACCATTAAACAGATATTGCTTGGCATTCAAGATTTGCTAAATGAACCGAACATTAAGGATCCAGCGCAGGCAGAAGCATACACAATCTATTGTCAAAATCGTTTGGAGTATGAGAAGCGTGTACGGGCACAGGCACGTGCAATGGCTGCCACTGAATAGAATCACGAATAAATTGCATTTCGCACATACATAAAAACATATATTAGTAGTTAGGAGACGAGAAATAAGGGTAAAACAGAGGAGCGTAGTCAAAACGGCGTGCGAATAGTAAAAATGCACGCTTGTACTGCGTTTAGACGTAAACGGTGATTTGAAGCATTTTCGAAAATGCTCTAATGCTAGTGTTCTCCAATACTTCGGGGACAAACTAATTATTTAAATTATTACTGTATTTGTCTATATACATATATGCTCCTACTTTTTAATGAAATAAATCTAATGTATTTACACATAAATTTAAAATATATAAATAAACAGAAATGTAAAGATGTAAAACTCGCAAGTGGGCTGCATCTCAACGTAGTTATGTTTTATTCCTATTGCTTAATGTTTCCGACACTTCAATTTTTGTTTTTTGTACAATTTCAATGCATATAATTAAGTGCACAAATTATGCGAGAACTTTTCGGTTTTTCTGATCAATAACACTAGAGAAGCAGGTTTAATTTTATACAAATAAATAGTAAATACATTTGATTTGAAAATAAATGATTGGTTTTACTGACTTTGAAAACAAGGATATGTTGGGAATCTTCAATATAGGATAATGGCCATACATGCATACATACATATAATTTTATGATTTACTCGTATTGTGGTTTGCACTTCTGATAGAAGTTTGAAGGAAATTTGGCAGCTGGCAATGAGCTCAAATCCTTGAAATGCATGATAAAAGTTACCCTTATAATTTTGGGTTGTAAGACTTATTTGGAATGCAGTACTGCTTCCACAACTATTGGGCGTATTCGAAAAAGACGCGTCGTTTGATTCGACAACGGATTGTTAACTCGGTAGCATTATTAATTACTTTGGTTATCGTTACAACAACAACTGGCATGTGGATACTAGTACTGCTAACTAACCTCACTTTTTGGCAATTATAACCTCCAATATATGTATACGTACATAAATATAAGTATATACATATGTACATAACATGCTTTATTGAACTGAAAATTGAAACTTTACTGCCATATAGAATAACGGGAAGGATGTACACACACATTTGTGTCTTCAATTACCACTATTCTCACATATATACATACATGTGTATTTTGGCTTTGTTAAATAGGTATGTATGTGTGCAGTAAATGAAGTAATACAAATTTCAGAAGATTTCAGAGATTTTGGAAGATTAGTCATCCTATCTTCATACAGCAATAACAAATACAATCGAAAGGTGCTCTGTGGATACACATATTTGTTGTTTTAGCAGCAATGCTGGTATTAAATATGTACATATGTACTTATGTATATGTATGTATTTTGCTGTCATATTTAGGGGTTGTCTTTGAGATCATGGTTAACTGACTTGGTTACCTGATATAAGTATGCCTACCCACGCTCCTCTAGCATCAGACCATTTGCCTATACTTGTCTCGACAGAGCTAATTGGAATCGCTTTATTATCGGTACATAGCCGAATCGACAGAAGCTATTGGAATTGTTGATGCCGCAGTATGTCTTAAACCCGACTCTAAGTGACAAAGCATAGTCTTCGGAGCATTTTCAATGCATTGATAAGTAGACATTTTATGAGAGTACAAGTATAAATATAAGGAACGTAGTCCAGCAGCACTTCTCGGAATATCATCTTAAAAGATTAAATTCTCAATGTTTAATAGTGCTGGACGCAAAATTTTCGGATAAGGAATTGTAATTGGAGGAAGTCTTTGCAGTGTGTACTCACACAAAAATAGGAACGCATAACAAGAAAAAACGTTAACTTTGGCGGCACAGAAGCTACAATAATTTTCACATTCATAGTTTCCACATAAAAGCTTGATTTAGATCGGGTAGTTTGTATGATAGCTACATACATACATATTTATATGTTACAGTGTTATGATGTGAAACATACTTACATACATATATGTATGTATCAAGAAAATGTATCACTGTTTTAGAAAACAACCCATTCCAAATATGGTGAAGATATCTTGTTAAATAAGAATTTTTCCATACAGGAGCTTGGTTGTGATCGTTCAGTTTGAATGAGATTTAAATATATATACGAGTATACTATATGGTGGTCCGATATCGGCGGTTCTGACAAACTTCTGAACCGCGATTTTGCAACTTTTTGTGGCGGAGATAATGGAGCACTTAATTCTCGAAAGCGCAGTGATCGCTTATTCTAAGTGTATTTCGTACACACAAGAAAAGGAAGCGTACAGTTCCTTTACATAATAGAATAAATTGATCAAGTGCCAATAAGACCAAGGACCGCTCGTAATAATGAAAACATTGCTGCCGATCGGCCAAGTATTCCTGAGGACTGCAATCTATCGGTTCCAAGGCGTTCTCGAGAATTGGGACTGTGTCAAAACACAAACTGGCGGATTTTGAGAAAGGCTTGATGAGTTAAAAATTGTTCTCATTCAAGATCTGAAGTCATGAAGTATTTGGTGACTTTGCCTTGGAACCAAAACTGTCGATTCTGGTGTGAAGAAACTCCAGAAGTTTTTCGTGATAATGGTTGTTCATGAATAATTTTTGGATTTTCAGCTAAATTGACAATTTGGTGTGGTTTTTTGTCTGGTGGAATCATCAGTCTGTACTTCTCTCAAAATGAAGGTGGTGATAACTTTACTGTCAATAGAGGGCGGTATACAGTGGCGTAGCTACAACTTCGGGCGCCCGGGGCCAACGATGTTCTGCCGCCCCTCTTTATCTCCGTTTTGGTTTTCTTTGTGATTTTGAACAAATTATAGAACTAACAAGAGACTTATACCATGACAAACACGTCGAAATTACAGAAAAATGCCAGCAACTTGCCGAATTCTATCCAGATGACTTGGATAGAGAAGATGTATACAGTGACATCCAAGACGTCCTACTTTTATTAAATAGAGCGAAGAAAAACGAAGAACAAATTGGATTTTCGCCAGAAAGTTTTATTATACATTTCTTCAATGGGACTGGAAGCTTACAAGCCGTTGACGACAGCTTTAAGAATACTAAGTACTCACTATACCTGTATCAGTTGCATCTTGTGAAAGATCTTTTAGCAAACTTAAATTGATCAAATCTTACTTGAAATCGACCATGAGTCAAAGTAAACTGTCCAATCTTGCGAATGTGAAACTGCTTCAACTTTAAATTACAATGATATGATATTTGATTTTGCAGTGATCAAAGCTAGAAGTGCATCATTAAGTTCTATCACTATTTTTAAGAAAGATATTAGCCAAAAGATATAAGACAAATTCAAAGACTGAAGAGTATTCGAGTAAAAATTACTATTTTTCACTGTTATTCAGATTATTACGTTGTGAGTATACAACTCTTTATCTTTTATAATACATTTTGTAAAAAAATTTGTTGAAGTATTTTTCTGAATATTAAAAAACAGCGAAGATCGTTTTTCCGCCCCCAAGACGTTGCGCCCGGGGCGACGGCCCCCTTCTTCCCCCCTAGCTACGCCACTGGCGGTATAGATCGATACTAACCATAATTTTATGGCCGCGATTGAAAGCAGTTGACCTTGAGAACATCTGGTTCCAACAAGACGGGGCACAGCACGCGGAAAAAACGATTTACTACGAGAAAAGTTTGGAGATTCAATTAGTTCAAGAAATTGTGACATTGAATGTCCTCCAAGAAGTTGTGATTTAACCACATTAGAATACTTCTTGTGGGATTATTTGAACTCCTTTTTAAGCTTTAGAAGTCAACTTTTCAAGCTTTAGATGTCAATATTGAATGTGGTTTTCATGACATACGACTTGATTTAATGGAAAGAGTACTCGAAAATTGTTTTCATCAGATTCATTCCTTCAAAATAAGTCGTGAAGGCCTTTTAAATGATGTTATATTCAGAACTTAATTGTACCGATTGTACTTCACACTAAATAAAAAACATTTGAATTTCCTTAACAATTATAAATCAATTCACTCTTATTGGAAAACTCTGTATTACGAGACTGCCTCAACCTCAGAGAGTATTATATATCAATGTAATTTGTGGTATAACTCAGAGGAAGTAAATGATTACCTCTCCGACATTTCTCATTACTTTCTCTATTTTTGCGGTCTTGACTTTTTTCTACGAAATCCGAGCTGATTTGATTTAGTCAATGAAATCGATGATCGTACCTTACTTCGTCAAAAAGTATAACTTAATTATACAAATTGACATAACTTGAAAATACCAGCAACTCTATCGCCACCTTGCAGGTAATTCAGCAGCTAGTCGCCGGATATCAGTATTCTCCTGAATATTAACTACACAACGAAGTCTGTAAGCCCTCAGTTAAGGAAATTTGCGAACATACAACTTTTGAGAAGTTTTCTTAGAAATAAACCTCATCAGTTGCGTACCTAAACCAGTCCATCCACCTAGGAACATATTCATAAAAACTTTGACTTTGTAGCAATGGTCACAGTTGGAGGTGGAGAGATAAGCACGAAAGAATTCTGTAAACCTATTTCAGAAAATTCTTTAATTTTTTATTCCTTGTTACTTCGACAACGACTAAACGAAGGATCGTAACTGTAAATACAGATTAAGAGATCACAATTGCGATATGGAAAGCAAACCACTGGTCTGAATCTTCCACAACAGTCAACGCGATTTTATTGGAATTTTTCTGACTAAACAGTATTTTCGGAATGCGTTCTCCCATCTAAACAACACAATTGTGAAACGATCGGGACTAAAATCACTTCACACTATACTGCGCCCCCTAAACCACCATGTGATCAACAATTTAAAAAGTTTTAAATGTGCAACTTCTGAGCCATGTAAAAGAAAACCGCGACCTATAGTTGTGATACTTTGCCAAAACTTGCATTCGCTCTGAAGATGTTCTGCATCCTTTACTCGTTTTCTTCTTCTACCTCTTGGCAGATTGAACAACAATCATTGAATCATATTCCCGGTCTGCTTTTGTGTCTCATCTACATATAATATATCGTCACCTGAAATGCAAAATAACGTAACAACATTTTCGGAAATTTACAGAAGAACGAATGAAACACATAGCAAAATAAAACATAAGTGAAACAAAATTTAAATATTGGTTAAAACTGGGTTATATCTGATAGCAGAACCTTAAAATGTTGGACATGTTCATACGTAATTTGAAGTTGTTGATCGTAATCAATGAAACACTCATTTCGAATTTTTTGATGATACGTTATTTTGCATTTTAGGTGACGATATACTCCCTTTTTTTTGGAGTCTAATTGTCGGTCGGTGCCTGTTCAGAATTCCATGGAAAATCACTTTCCTGGAACCAACTGTATCTTGCTTAAAGCCCAACTTTGTCAGAACAAGAAGGCTATCTTTAGTTGCTGTGGTCTCTGCTTCAAAGTTGCTGCATTATATGGAGTCAGAAGACGATTTTGGTATCTTGGAACCGTCAGTATAGATATGTACTTATGTACTCTGTGTCTTTATCCACCTAACCCTTATTTCGCACCTCTCTGGAAGGCAATATTAATGGCCGAAGCCAAGAAAAATTGGGTGGAAACGGAAACTAAATGAGGGACTATTGGTTTAAAATAATTTGGACTAGTGTAAAAACTTTTGCAAGACTTTAGTATATAACTTACTTTGACTTTTCTCCATATCGTGGGTACGTAGCTTAAATGTTACGCTCATTTGAGAATGCTTACTAATCAGACTGTTATGAAGCTGAAGGATTATTGTAACTGAACTGGGAATATACCGATAGGTCTATGCGATTGAAAGGGCTTGAAACTGCTTTTTACCCGGATAAACTACTTTTTGATACTAACGGGTGATCTAAGTAAAAGTACAATTTTTAATAGCTTTTTTTTGGCAGATTTTGAGTTGTGTCAAGCTATCATGTTATTTTTGTTTAGTATTGCTGGGCATTTCATCACGAAAAGACTTATGCCAAAGGTTACCATATCGATCTCAGTTAAAATCAGTCCCGTTGCATATGGAACACACCAACACCAGTTGTAGATAGCTTCGTTTATTTGGGCACCAGTGTACGCACCACAAACAATCTCAGCCTTGAAATCCAACGCAGGATAACTCTTGCCAACAGGTAGCACCTTCGGACTAAGTAGACTGAGTAAAGTCCTCCCTCGACGAACAAAAACAAAACACTGTTAGTCACTTATTATTCCCGTCCTGTTATATGTTGCACTGGCATAAACGATGACAACATCTGATGAGTCGACGCTACGAGTTTTCGAGAGAAAAGTTCTGCGAAAGATTTATGGTCCCTTGCGCGTTGGCCACGTTGGCCAATATCGGATTCGATGGAATGATGAGCTGTATGAGATGTACGACGACTTTGACATAGTTCAGCGAATTAAAAGGCAGCGGCTTCGCTGTCTAGATCATGTTGTCCGAATGGACGAAAACACTCCTGCTCTGAAAGTATTCGACGCTGTACGCGCCGGCGGAAGCAGAGAAAAACTTCCACTCCGTTGGAAGGACCAGGTGGAGAAGGACCTGGCGCCACGTAGCGAAAAGAAGAAACGACTGGCGCGCTGTTGTTAACTCGGCTATAATCGCGTAAGCGGTGTCTACGTCAATTAAGAGAAGAAGAATATAAAATCAATACCATTTTTCGAATCGTTTTTTATTGAACAAATACTTGTGAAAATCCTTACAATTCATTTCTTTGCAGTTATATTGAACAAATATAATATTCTTAACGGTTACGCTCCTTACTCCACTGTGTATTGATTAAGGAAAAACTACGCTCGCTATTTTCGAAAACTGATCAGGATTTCGGAAAATGACTCAGTATCATTAGCTGGTCATTAACAGGGGTTCTGGCTAATCATTTACATTGCGCTCTCATAAGAAAGGTCGTATCAGCTGATTCGGGATGGGTTACAAAACTCAAGTAGACTAAAACGCTGTGATGCTCACAGGAAACCAGGGAATCAGTGCATTTTTCACGAAAATCAGGGAATCAGTGCCGAAGGTCGAAATCAGGGAATATGGTAACCTTACTTATGCCTGAACAACGTGTACAAATCGTTCAACTTTATTACGAAAATTCACGTTCTGTAAAAACTGAATTTCGCGCGTTTCGCTCAACTTATAGCCAACATAATCGGCCTACTAAGCATTTATTCGCAACACCATCACCCATCATTCATTATTGGATACTATTCCACCGAATAGGCCACCTCCAGCAGGCAGTGAAGAAAATATAACAGCCTTAGCTAATTCGGCGCTGGTCTCAGCATCTCGGATTGATTTGGCGCATTCCACGTCGAGATCTTAAATTGAAAGCGTACAAAATACAGTTTGTGCAAAAATTGAAATATAAATACAGATTTATTACATTTAAATGAATAAACGTTTTTTTTTATTTATATTGATACACTTTATTATTTTCTAAGGTTTGTCCACCATACATATACACGCATGGATGTATATATGAATGTAAGCATGTATATATAAATGCTTACACATACATGCAAACACAAACATACATATGTAAGTAGATAAATTAAATGGGAATATTAATACATATTTATTCATAATTAGGTTGAGATAGCTACTTAATTGATTATGCATACATATTCATATGTATGTATGTATATATTTGAAATAAATAATTATTGTCTTGTACCTAAGTTTATGTGCTTACTTATGTATTATATATAGTATATATGTATTTAAATACCTATTGCACCCGCGCACATGGCCTCTATGTACGCTTATGATGAGGGGCTCATTCGAAATACATATGTACACATGCTCGCAATTCGCTGCGTGAGAGATGCTTGAACCATTATTATAATATTATTAATAATTCTGAAAAATAATTAGAGCTTCATATGTACATACATATATACTATGTCTATCTATACATAACAGAGGGGTTAAGTTGAAACATTTATCAGTTATATACATATTTATGTTTATGGAAGTGTTTTAACATTGGTTTTACGCAAATTGTTGTTATTTTCTGAAGAAGAATTACAATAATTACAACAAATACATAAAGAAATATTTCTAGATTACAAGGGAAATGACGGAAATATTTTGAAAAATTGCATTTTCCAAATATTTCAACACCACATGTTTGCATGTACATATGTAGATTATGTGTATATATTTATATTTAAGACATTCGAATATACATACAATGTATATTTTTAGCTTTATAAATGTACATACTTACATATATTACATTAGTAAGTACTATTAGCATTATTTATTTGCAATTATTTCCGTAGCATTAATAATTAACTTTGGCATACATAATAAGTCGTGATTAAATCGATGAAGTTAGGAAAATACTTATAATTACTTTTTTATTCATTACATAATGGAAAAAGCTTTCAAGTTTTTCTCTACTCTCTACATATTTAAGCTTTTCTATTTGATTATCCGAAGACATTAATGAATACATACTATATAATATTTTCAAGTATTTTCATCTACAGAGATTCCAGTCGAATACTGTACGTTTTGTGCATAACTGTTTAGATTTCGCAATTCAGCCGCTTCTATTCTCTGCCCAATCGTGCTTTAAAAGCATTTGTAGTACCACTCCCAGTGCTTGCGTGCCTGCCACATTTCATTCTATCAAATGGCTGCCTCCTGCTGCAGATTCTCTTTGTTCTTCTGCAACAGCAGCAACGAGTTGGGCGACGCCGCCGATATTGGCATGAGTCCAGCGTTGGGACTGGGACTTTCGCTGGCCTCCGGGCGTCGTATTTTATTCTTGCAATAGTATTGCTTGTGTGCCACATAGGTCTTCATGTAGTTGAAGGAAATATCACATGTTTGACAATATTTTTGATTTGCCGTTACTGTGGCATTATCGTCGGTGGCAGCATTGAGAGGTGGCGGCGGTCCAATAGCGGGTGAGTTGAGCGCTGGTAGTGGTGTGGTGGCTGGTTGGCTTTCGCCTCCGATGTCCAAGGGCTCAGTTTTAATATGTGGCATTTGCTCGGGGCCGAGACTGTTCAGCGGTGGTGGTGCTGTCAAGGTGGCAGCCAATATGGTTGTGTTGTTATTGTCCAGCAATCGTGCCGAATTCGTTAGACTGACGTTGGGCGCTTGATCCATTGGCTCGCTTTTTATTGTGAAATTGCTAAAATTAAACAAAGATAATAATTATAGTTAAATACCTTTTTAAAGTAAGATAAGAGATGCATATCGCCGCAATGATAAATGTTCCAAGTGGACACTGTCCCATTGGCTAAAGGTTTTGGAGGACCCAACTTGTCAAAGTTGCAAGGAGGAAGATGAGGTAGAGACATCTAGATACTTCCTCCTGCACTGCCCAGATTTCGTCATACTAAGGTTGAATCACGCAATCAGCAATAATTGATATTAGCGGTCTCAATCAATTTGTCGCCGGCTCTAGGTGTTTTGCGGATATCGCTCTGAGAGCACCCGTCAACAACTCAGTATAAGGGAACTGTGGGACGGCATTTCTAACTCCTTACGTACAGCTGCTACCGAAACCATTGGTTTTCGGAAAGTGCAAAAGAACAGCTGGTACGACGAGGAGTGCCGTGTCAAAGCGGAGAGAAAACAGACTGCCTATCTCGCAATGTTACGATCGACCACAACACGTGCGAGATGGGATAGATACCGAGAGTTGAAGAGGGAAGCGAGATGCATTTGCAGACAGAAAAAGAAAGAGGCCGAAATGCGTGAGTGTGAAGAGCTTGATGAGCTGACCGATAGGGGTAATGTTCGCAAATTCTACGAAACAATGCGGCGGCTTACAGAAGGTTTCAAAACCGGAGCATATTCTTGTAGAACCCCCAAAGGTGATCTAGTCACCGATGCCCAGACCATACTTAAATTATGGAGGGAACACTTCTCCAGCCTGCTGAATGAAAGTGAACGCACAACGCCAAGAGAAGGCGAATCTGTTGTCCGACCATGAAGAGGTTCGAATAGCAATTACCCAACTGAAGAACAACAAAGCGGTGGGGGTAGATGGATTGCCGGCCGAGCTATTCAAACACGGCGGCGAAGAACTGATAAGAAAATGCTTCAGCTTCTTAGTAAAATATGGTCGGACGAAAGCATGCCCAACGATTGGAATTTAAGTGTGCTTTGCTCAATCCATAAAAAGCGAGATCTCACAATCTGCGCCAACAACCGTGGGATAAGCCTCCTCAACATCGCGTATAAGGTTCTATCGAGTGTATTGTGTGAAAGATTAAAGCCCACCGTCAACAAATTGATTGGACCTTATCAGTGCGGCTTTAGACCTGGCAAATCAACAACCGACCATGCGCCAAATCTTGGAAAAGACCCGTCAAAGGAAAATCGACACACACCACCTCTTCGTCGATTTCAAAGCTGCTTTCGACAGCACGAAAAGGAGCTGCCTTTGTGCCGCGATATCTGAAATTGGTATCCTCGCAAAACTAATATGGCTGTGTAAACAGACGTTGATCAATACCACAACCTCCGTCAGGAATGGGAAGGTTCTCTCCGAGCCGTTTGATACCAAACGAGGTTTCAGACAAGATCACTACCTTTCGTGAGACTTCTTCAATCTGCTCTTGGAGAAAATAATTAGAGCTGTAGATCTGAATAGAGAGGGTAGAATCTTCTATAAGGGTGTACAGCTGCTGGCGAACGTCGTTGGTATTGATATCATTGGCATTAACAACAGCATTAACACAATAACTCTTGCTAACAAGTGCCACTTAACCTAGAAACTATTTGCAGGCTTTAAGAAAACGTATTTTTTCTTTTGCGTGATTTTGGGAATTGAAAAAGCATTCACTAAGCTATCTAGAAAGTGAAATGTAAACACCATCGGACGGAGAATTCCCGTCTTCCATTGAAAACCATTGAGAGAAGTAAATTTGAAATTGATGCTAAAAATCCGACTACTTACCCACTCTCTCCATTCAAACCAGTTACATCGGCAGTTTCCAGGTCATTTGCTTCAGGTGAAATTGATGGTGAGTGAATGTTGATGTGAGGATGCACCAGTTTCATGTGGCGTAGCTAGAAAAATTAATCAAAAAATTTAAATTTTATATACATTTATGGTATTTGATGGTAACCGGGTATATTTTTTTGTCTCAAACCTACCACGTTGCCCTTATAGGAGGATGAGTAATTGCATAAATCGCAATTGAATATTTGTTGTTGCTGCTGCTGTTGTTGTTGTTGCTGCTGCTGAGCTTGCAGCTGCAACTGATGTTGCTGTTGTTGCATAGCAGCTATTTGCTGCGCCAATTGTTCCTGATTTAGTGTAGAAGCCATGCTAGGGATTTCCAAGCCCTCATCTTCCAGGATGCAGGACATGTAGTGCTCCTCATTGAGGTCGGTGGCCTTCTTGTCGAAATGCATGCGGATATGGGTGCGCATTCCACTGAAAAAGACAGTACGTAACATTCAACATCCAATCCTAAATAGCAATGTGTAGAGGCTCTTTACCGTAAAGTGTTGCCTTTGTAGCGGCAAATGCTACAGCGGAATGCCTTTACAGTGCCATGAGTCTCCATGTGCTTTCGACTTTCGGTGGCAGTCAGACTAACAACATCACAAACGGGACATTTATACATATTTTGATTGGGTGCTGAAAGTGTCGATGTCGCCGCGATGTGCTGTGCGCTGTTTTGCGTTTGTTGCAGTGCGGGCGGCGGTGGACATGGCAAACCAATTTCATGAATTGTCTTGCATTTGCCACATTTTTCCTTAGGCAGAGGCAGCTATAATTCGAAATGAAACTATAAAAAATCAAATCCATATAGTACAGCCATAACACCGTCTTACCTGTCCAGTTTCGGCTGTCGCAGCTGCAGCTGCAACGGCTGCTGCGCCTGCCGTGCCGCCACCCTTGGGGCAGTAGTAATTTTGATGAGCACGCAAATTGTCCAATGATGTGTATTTGATGCCGCAGGCTGCACAAATTAGTTGCTGATAGGCGACCGGTGTCGTTTCAACACTTGCGGCCGCACCGACCCCAAGAGGGGACGTGTTGGCCACTTTGGCTTCACCCTCCCCAACCTCCTGATTGCGTGCCGAACAGTAGTGTTGCTTGTGTGCCAGATAGTTTTCGTACTTGCAGAACACAATATTGCACTCCTTGCATTTGGAAACACCCTGTTTGACATAAATTTGTGGTTGCACAGCAGCGTTGGGTCCGCCACCTACGTTACCGCTATTACCGGTCGAGGTAGGGTTGCTCAAAACCGGCATGCCGAGTAGCGAAGACTTTGCTGTGGCAGCAGCAACCGCCGCTGCAGCCAACTCAGCGTGTGTCGAACCATTACCCACATTAGCTGGTGAGCTGTTGTTTACTGCAGCAGCAGCGGCCGCTGAGAGCTTTAAAGCAAGTTCGAAGTTTTGTTTGGCTAGCAATGGATTCATGATATTGGTTTCGGAGAGTTTCAATGCAAGATCGGCGGGTAACATTGAACGCAGTGGTAGATCAAGCATGTTGCTGGCGGCGGCAGCTGCCACCAGCGAGGCAGTCGAAACGTTTACTGGTGGTGACATTGAAGATGTGCTACCGGCACCGGAACTTCGCGGACTTATTGCACGTCGTTTTGGCGATGGACTCATCGACGGACTGTTTGGTAATGAGGGTGCGCATACAATCTGTTCGGGTGTTACTGTGCCACTTTCATCCATTGACAAGTTCTCCTTACTTGCCTCCAACAGAGTTTCCATATCCATACGTTGCTGATCGTGATCTGCATAGGAGGAGGCCGAGTGAACTCGCTGTCGTTGCAGGCTGACATAAGAGGGAGGCGAACGGCGTAGTGAGAGGTCCAAAGGTGCAGACTCACTGTTGCAAATGAGATAATCAAAGCGATGTGCATACTAAGAATTGGTTTTGATAAGGTTGTTAGTAAAATATATTTAGAACAGATAACTCCAATAAAATAATGAGGTTCTTGAATCTTCAAACGCGTACTTATTAAGCTGTTTTGATGTCTAAGTTGAGAAATCGCATATCTTTCTCATAATTTATAACCATCAGCCAAAAATGCTAGTGATAATGATTGGTTAAATTAGCTCACCACTCTATCTTTGGAAATAACGTAGTACTTAGACCATTTGCTTAGAAGAACTACCGCTGTATAATTTGACCCCATATCAACATAAATCTATGCGGTTAGATTTGTAAAGGATCTTGGTAATCGAGTCGCTAAGATGTCAGAACCTTAAGGGTTTACTTCTTAAATACACTGTACTTACCGCGCACCATCTTTTCGCTTTGGCGTTGAGGTCTCACTGCGGTCGCTACTACGTCCAGCATTTTTCTCCACAGGGAGCACGTCGCTGTTATTAGGTTGCGAAGGTTGACGAACCGGCGGTGTTTCGATCGTCGGCATTTGTGGAACATTTGCGCTTGCAGCTACGTTATTATTATTCGCCGCAGTATTGGCATTTAATCCACCTATATTCAAAGCTGTGGCTAATGGTTTCAAGTTACCGTTGTCCAACATATAACAGGTGGTATCAGGGTTTGAAATAGACGCCGATGCCGATGAGCTGAGGTAGCAATATTTAATAGAAACAAGATTTAGTACCTTTCATAGAGTCCCCAATATTATATGTAGTGCTTGTACAATTGTAAAATTAAGTTAAGTATTACTTACAGTGGTCCCGGTATCCAGCTTGCTGCTCGTATTAACGAGCAGGGAATTATTAATATTGGATTGGTGGGTAAAGCCAGAAATGGTTGTGGCGGTGGTGCTTGCAACGACGCGGCTGCAGCAGCAGCTGCCGCAGCGGCAGCGGCCACCATAGCTGGCGTCGGCGTCTTTGTGCGCGTCTGAGGACTGATGGCAGCCGCGCCTACCGGGGGTTTAATTATATTAGCCGTGCTTACTTCCAACTTGGGTGTTAGTTGTCTGTAGTATGGAAGAGAATGTTTGGTGTATTTTTAACTAAAAATTTTGCGGTCTTCTTACCCCTCATTGCGGCGTGAACTGCAGTAATGCAACTTGTGTGCACGATACGTCTTTACATTATTGAATCTAATATCACAATCGCTGCAGTAACGATCCGTTTGCTGAAACATACAAAATTTTAAGATTGTAAAGCATTTCTTGGAACGTTCAACAAGTTTGTGGACTTAGGCTAGATCATTGGCGCTATCAACCAACAACTGACTCACTTGACTAGAACCACCCTCATCTAATGCGGCGGCGCCGTTTGATGGTGGGGCGCTGCTACTATGCGCGGGCGATGTTTGATGCATCCGCATGTGCCGGTTGAGGGAGACCTTCTTGTCCGCGCTGTAAGAGCATTGTGTACATGCATATTGTTTCCCCGTCTTGATAGATTTGGCGACGTGTTCGCTACCGATATTGCCAGCGCCGATATTGATGGTACCACTAGAAGCGTTGGGCGTGTTAGCATTCAATGTGCCAGTTTTTTCGGTAATAACTGCGGACAGCGAAGCTGCATCAGACTCCATGTCTTTATTACTGCAACAATGAAAGAAGTGTTTATTGGCTCTATTGTCCCCTCCTCGTTACCTCCTCGTTAGTATGTTTACTTACCGATGCGAGCAATAGTAAGCCTGATGCGCTTCCAATGTTGAGGGTGAGCTGAAGTGTATGCCACAGGGCAAGCACATGAACAATTTCAGGCGTGGTGGGATATCCGCTGTGGCAGCTGGTGAGGATGAGGCCCCAACAGATGACGTTTTCAACACCGGTTCCACGACATTAGTTACTGGCGCACTCATTAAAGTGTCCATATCTTCCTGCTTGGTAAGCGCCGGTGGCGGTGGCAGCTGTGCGAGTCGATTTTTCGTTTGCGTCTCTTCGTGTAAGACTTTTAGGTCTTTTGCATCCGGTTTCAAGGCCGGATCGGAAGCCAAAAGTGCATTTAAGCGCAATTTTGGCAGTACGCTTGTTGGTGAAGACATCGGTGGTGTCTCGTTGCCGGCCAGTTCTTCCTTATGTGGGCTGCTGCTGGCAGGACGTACGTCGTTTGAATTTATTGAAGTTGATTCGATACTAATTTCATTTAGATCTTTCAGTTTTTCACGTTCTATATTTAGTTCGATTTTATGTACAATATGCTCGTTGGCGTTGTGAAATGTGTCTAGGGAATTTGAACCATTTGATATCGCCACACTAGGTGGACGACTCGGTGCACTTTCCTCTCTTCTATTTGGCGATATTCGATGTGGATTTATAGCAAGTATTCGATTGTCGTCCTCTCTTGTATCTGTATCTTCTTCCATTTCAATATCAGTCTCTTCAAGCCGATGATCTTCACGCTCTAAATGCTGTTGGTCATCTGTTAAGTCAGCGGGACTCAGATCTTTGGAATCTAAACGACAATATTTATTAATTAATTGAAGTTTGCATGTACATATGTATCGATAGTATATAATAAGTTTTTGGTGAATGGAAACGGAATGTTCGAAACATTGTTCGCGTAGAGATATTTAAATGGTATTGATTGATTTCGATGAATGCAAAAATGTCGGAATCCAGTGTAAAATTTGCTCCATATTTTTGCATATTCGATAAAGAAAGGTAAAAAGGAAAAGAAGGTTCAAAGTAAACAATGAAAAAGATGGCTGGCGTTAAGGTATGTTACCTACGTGCAAAACTCTAAACATCTATGCGGATGGCTCGAAAATGGACGATGGAGTTGGTGAGGGAACATACTCTCCCTTAAGTTCCCTGACCACTGCAGTATATTTCAAGCTGAGGTTTTTGCTATTGTGAAAGCCCCGGAGATGACTAGAGCCCAGATCAATCAAGTCAGTAACCTCGTTTCGCATATCGTCCAGAAGTGGCTTGGGAAGCAGAGCAGCAGTGGAAAGTGTTGGCAGAGGCAGGGACCTTTTCTTCTACTGCGTGACAGGCCACAAAGGCATCGAAGGCAGTGAACGAGATTGCCGAGAATGGTACGCAGCTAACACCCGGAAATGTGATCAACATTGGGAAACACATGCATTGTCTATACGACGATATGGACAGAAGTATGGTAAAGAAAATCAAAACCCGATGGAACGAGCTACCTGACAAACGGTGCAAAACGGTAGATCGGATGTACACAAAATTCCTGTTGGCACTCGATAGAAGAGTTTGTGGGAATATGATCGGAATACTAACCGGTGGCGGCAGAATAGGGCTGACAGATCCAAAAGATCCCGCATTGGCAAGACTACGCTGTAAGCATCTAGCGTCCTCACGGCATGATACACTGGAGAAGGTATCGATAGTGAGTCCGCAGAGTCTGTTAAAATTCGCGTCAAGTCCAGGCTACCTAAAGATGACTACTTCACATGGAGCAAACAAATCCATCTGGTATCGCAAACCACCAATTGGCCTACCAGATTAACCTAACCTATCGTAATATTATTAGTGGTTTTGTTATTGGTAGGCTACAAAGGTGGTACATAGTAATTTTTCAGAAAATTTTAATTTTATTGTTCAACATAGCTGCCATAAAGATTGATATACTGGTTATTCTGAGCTTCCAGCTTAGAACATAAAAAAGTCACAGGTTCCGGAGAATATGATAGATGCGTAAGTATATCGAAACTCTATTCAAGCGTTTGACCTCTGGATTAAATAGCTCTTTTTTACAAATGAGTTAGTTTTTTGGCTATTTCGTCACTCAAACATTTCAATCCCTATATGTAGTAGTCACTGTAGATGAGATTTCTATTTTAATTCTTTACTTTGCCAGTTAACTGTTGCGTTTTTCTTTTCGTTGGATTTCGCTCATTTTATTGAACTTATCAAAGTGAAAATTTGCATTAATCGATTTGATTGAATCGCTCCAAATACTGCTCAGAAATATCAGCTTGTTGTAGCTTTGCATCGAGCTCTCGCGGAACCCATTTTCCACAGAGCTCTTACAATCAATTAGTATATATACTAATGCTTTTCAATTAGCCTTTGGGTGGCAGTTATTATATTCATGTCGTTCGCAGCAGGCTCTTTTCGATAACCTCTGTCTTCACGGTCTTTAGTGTTCATATGACAGTACTTCGTCTAGTACATAATGTTTTGATGGGTTTACTGCATGTCTACAAATGTCAAGTCGTTTCTCAATAGATAATCGTGTGTGTAGGAAATTTTTAACTGCCAGGTCATTACTAGAAAAAATGTAGTTTGGTCGGTATAGAATATTTTTCTACTAATCTGAATTTCAAAAAATATGGCAGATGAACATCAAGTTTTGATATTAAGATTAAAAAAAAATTCAACTAGATAGAATGCCATAGAAAAGCAGTAAAATTTATTATTTTTTTACTCCTAAACACTAATAAATTTCTCAATGATCTACAGCTCAAAGCACGCACAAAAAATGAATTTCGAAATAAAGTTTGTATTTTTGTAGCATTGCTTTTCTTTATTACCAATAAGTTACCAGTATAAAATGTAAGAAAGCCTTCACACGTTCAATTGTTTTTGATCATCTTTCGATACCGCCATGCCATTGAAAAACGTTTACCCGCACATTCTTGCTGTCAATGCCTCGTCGTTTGCGTACAATTCGGTTCGCTTGCAATTAAAAATATTCACGATTTTCATAGCTTATTAAAAACGCAATCTTGACTTATCGCAGCTCGAATCAAAACGAAAAAAAATGTCTGCCCATTCATAAGCTTTGTTCTCGGGTGGGCTTATCGCCACGCCAATATCGCACACAACGACGTAATTCCTTGGAACCCTATTAACCGAAAGCAGCCAAAAGCCACACAAACACACAAATACCTACATATCTGTACGTACATATGTACATATGTATGTATGCAAGTGAACCGCAGAGAAGGGATTAGATGTAAGAAGGCCCACGAATACAAGACAGAAGATAAGCATTTTGTGTGGACGCAGTTTCACAAGAAATTCTCACTGACCATAAACTACGCAACGCTCAAATATATGCATGTACATATGTATGTGTATGTGCTATGTGTCAAATTGACCAAAGGTTAACAATTATTATCGAACAAATTGTCAGGCGTGGAAACCATCGCCGACACAGATGGAATAGCGTGCGGAGCATGGAAACTGTATAGGAAGAAAATGGTGTAGAGCCGCTGATGGTGATCGTGAAGTTGCACAATGGGGAAGCAATCGAGTTGGAAGTGTAGACGTACGGGCGCTTGGTTAAAGTATGAGCCGCTTGTGAATCCCGCATATATCGCTTGCTGCGACATACAGACATTTGAAAGAAGCAAATTCGAACCCAGTAAGCAATTTGAGAACGTTTAGTAGTCCGATCGTTTGAAGTTTATTCCCAGTGCCCGTTATCGACACCATGAACTGTCGTTTGTTAGAAAGTAATCAAATAATTTTCCGATACAATACCTCTATTATAGCGAGAATAAACATAATGTGCCATAAACTAAACTAACTGTCAAACTACAACATGTCTCTGACTAGTTTCATATTAGCTGTCACACCTTCAGTTTACTAATGTAAAGTACATTAGTTACTTCATTGTCAAAACCTTTATTTTTAATATTCTTGATAGGAAAATATCGAAAGGTTTCGGTAGGTTTAATATGGAATTTTTAATCTGCTGGGTTTTCTTGGTCTTAAAAGCAGTTCAGGCAGCATATATCCATAGATTAATGTTAGGGTGATAAATTATAGGCAATAGAAACAATCATAGGGCACTTAAATTAGTCTTAGAAAACTAAAAATTAACAACACTTTCATACGAGACTTATACTTGAGTTATATTGTGGTAATTAGAACATAACTTAACTTTACTTTATAACTCTATGTTGGCATATACTAATACCGGGTTTTCCAATAGGCATGAAAATATTGCTGCCGTTTAGGAATGTGTTGTTAAAGACCGCAATTTAACGGTTCCAAAACGTTCTCAAGAATTGGGACTGTGTCAAACCACAACCTGGTGGACTTTGAGAAAAGATTTGGGCTGTGGGCAAAATATAGTCAGACTTTTTAATTAAAATTAAAAAAATCAAGGATATCCATTCGTCGATATATTTTTTCTAGGTTGGTATAGCTGTCATTGGTCTCTGTACCAAATGACATATCAAAATAATCATTAGTGTTTGGTGTACACTTGTCTTTCTGAAGTACATAAAGTGCATTCGACGATTTTTACGAGTGAAATTATTCAACAAAGAAGTCCATTAAATTTTGGGTGCGGAATCAAATTTCAGGTGTTGAAACGTTCAGAATATTGGAAAAGGTCTTCGGTGATAGTTGTTTGTCACGAGGAAGTCGTTTTGATTGGTACAAATTTTTCAAAGAGGGTCGAGAGAGCGTTGACGACGAACCACATCCGGGACGGCCATCAACATCAACAAATGATCAACATCAAGAAAATAAAGGAATGGATGAATGGATTATTTTCCTACTGGCATTGTTGGAATATCGAAAGGATTGGCGAAAAGCATTTTGAAAGATCGTTTGGGTCTAAGAAGACTAGTAAATTTTCTTGAAAAACAGCGTAGCGTTAACGTCTGTGGAACAATACTTTCCGACTACCAGAAGTCATGAAACGAATTATTATTAGCGATGAGTCTTGGGTCTATGCTTACGAGCCAAAAACAGACGATAAATCGGCCGAAAATACCGCGTCAAAGCGAGTCAAAAATAAAGGATATGCTGACTGTTTTCCTAAATTATCGAGGCGTGGTGGACCCCGAATACCTTCCGACCGGCGAAATTGTCAACAAGGAAAACTATTTGAGTGTTATGCGTCGTTTGCGGGAAGCTATTCGTAAAAAGAGACTGGAATTATAGGCCGACAACCCTTGGCTTTCGCACCTGCATTGATTCTTCGTGAGCTTTTCGCCTAATTTTCAACCAATATTATAACGTAACCATCGTATTTGGCTGATTTTGCGCCGTGTGACTTCTGGCTATTCAGTAAACTGAAACGATCGCTCCGAAGAAACCGGTTTGAGTCAATTGAAGATATTAAACGCGAATCGTTATGCGCATTAAAGGCTGTTCCGGAAATTGACTTTAACAACTGTTTTAAGGATTGGAAAGAACGTTGGCACAAGTGTATTGACACCAAAGTGAATTACTTTGAGGGAACTACAAAGATTTTGAAGTCTTACTATTTTTTGCTGATAGTAAGTATATCATTCATGGTTTCTATTTTGAGAGTAAAACGAAACCGATTTCTTTTAATCGAGTACAGAAGTAGTCTTTAGTTATTGGCAGTTTTAAAATGGTCTAATTTGATTAACTCTGAATAAGAAGTAGAAAAAACAAAAATAAATATTTCCAATTAAGCAGTGTCCACTGTACGTAATATTTACAAGCATCAAAGCCTCTCACGAATGTGAGTTGTATAGAACTGAAATAATTAAAAAAAATCATTACTTTGGATACTTCAGTTGGGACATGGAAATTGCGACGAAGGGGCAACAGCTTTGTCAGTGGATAATGATTAGAAAAGCGGTTGACATCTGATTTGTTTGGTACAAAATATTATAACGACCGTCGATGCGAGCAGCGATAACGGCACGGCGCAGTTGTGGCAAGCGTTGTTGCACCGAGACGTAAGACACGAAACCATTGGCGCGCTGTGCGTTCAAGTGTCTTATGCAGATACGCATTTGATATGACAGCTCAGATAAGAACTGGAAACACACAAAAAAGTCAAAATAAATCAAGAGATAAAAGAAAAAATGAAAACATTTGACTTTTCAAAGTCAAAAAGCAACGAACAGCCGCCACAGTGGCATGCAGCAGTTATTTGTACATAAGCACATACTTGGACCTGACGCTTTCAACTTGTCGCGCGCTAGTTGGTAACCAATTGCCGATCGCATTGTCATTACAATTTCAATGGCAGGGAAATAAAGCAACCACAGCGTTGTTTTTGCCACCTTTTTTGCGCCTCGACGCAAAGTAGTTCGTTGTTGTTTTGCTGGTGTCGTTGCGCTTGCGCGTTGACCTGTCAATTTGTAGCTATTGAAATGTCAGCACTTTGCATTAACTGCAACTTTTATTCTGTATCTGCATAATCGCTGCTTTGCTCGTTGCACGCTGGACACACATAATTGAGTGCAACGCGCTTTGTCCCGCACCAGTTTCTACGCCTCCTTCAACTGCACTGTGACGCGCTGCGCTGCGCATGCGCAGGTCCATCTACATCGGTGGTTTGTGTTTGGCATGGAATTTGCTGCTGTCAATGTTGATTGTTGCCCGTTGCTCATTGCTCGTTTGTGTTTCACATCGCCTTGGTGCAATAATGCCATTTTTGGTTGTTGCGGTGTCACCTCGGTTTGCCATATTTGAAAAGGTACACATGTAGCCAATTCGTTCGAAGCATGTACATACATACGTCGGTATGTGTGTGGTGTGTAAGTGCGCAATTATGCAAAATAAATACACACGAGTAAACGTGAACCCTGAGCAGCCTTTTTTGGGCGATGCTGTGAAATCTTAGATAGCATTCCTGTGAGCATATACATACATTATTTTTACTTTTTCGATTCAGCTTTCAAAATCTGGGTGTGTTTAACTAATATTATTTGCAATTTTTAAGCTTGTGACTACCGCTAGAGCTCTTAGTCACTTCAAAAAATAAGGTGACATTGTATTTATTTTGAAAATTCTTTATTTATTCTTCCAAATTAATTTCATCCCCTTCAAACTAATCCCCTCCCGATGCAATGCACCTATGCCAACGGATTTTCCAATCTTCGAAACCCTGGTTTTAGTTACTTTCCGGGATGGCCTTCAGTTCCGTCTTCGCCTTCGCACGCGGCGGTGTCCGAGGAGCGGTCTTTTGAGCTTGGTGAACAGGCAGAAGTCGCACGGCGCCAGATCAGGTGAATATGGTGGTTGCGGAAAGATATGGGATATTTTTTTGATCTCGGCTCTCTTTTGGCACGATATTCGCTCGATTAATCGGTTGTTTCGTGATCGTAAGTATAGATCCAAGTTTCATCGCCAGTTATAATGCATTTCATGACACCCTGGTAGTCGGAGAGCATCGTTTCACACACTTCAACGCGACGACTTTTTTCCAAAAAATTCAATGTTTTCGGTACCAGTCGAGATTTGACGCGCTTGAGGGCCAAAACATCCTTCAAAATTGGCTGAGCCTTTCGATGTGCCAACTTCATCAGCAAGGTCTCTAATTGTTAATCGACGGGTTTTCAACACCAAATCTTTGATTTGTTGAACGTGAGCTTCGTCGGTTGAGGTTGATGGTCGCCCTGGACGCTCTTCGTCTTCGACACGTTCACGGCCGGTTTGGAACTCACTATACCACTTGTAAACATTTTTTTAGACATAGCCTCATCATCAAAAGCTTTCTGCACCATCCTCAACGTATCCCCAGCAGAAAATTGATTCCATAATCGTATTTTGAAATTTGACATAAATGTGACTGACAGTACTACCAACCTAAAAAAAAAATAATTCTCCAAATCCTTCGACGCGCGCAGTTTAAATTCAAATGTCACCTTATTTTTTGGGCAGAGTAGTACAGTAATATGGTGTACCAAAGTGCAAGGTTTTATAACGAAAAGTTCTAACAAGAGAAAAGTAGTTTGCAAGAAATTATCACCTAAGTTATATCTTTTTGATATGCTCACTATAACCTATATTACGGTTTACAACTCGTCTCAGTTGAAATTGTAGCAACTCAGCCTTAAAACAACGTAATTATTTTTTGATAATTTCAGTAGATGTGTATAAGTATGTTTTCAACCTAAAAATTAGCAAATTTGACAGAAAAGGTTGTGGTCAAAACCGAATACTTATAAAGGGTGATACCCTACTTAAAAAAAACTCTGAATATCCGTCGGAAAAACATTCTTAAACATTTATTTTTTGAATATTATCCCTTTGCGTCCAATTTTCGATGACTCCTTCGAGCATTTCGAATGGTAACTGGCGAATGACACGTTACTCCAAGGCCTGAAACAAAGCGAGATTGTCCGCATCTCCACAGGAAAAAGTCTTACGAGGTGATATCACACAATATTGACGGTCAATCGACCGGCCCAAAACGTGAAATTATTTGCTCACAGAAGTGTTCTCTGAATAAATCCTTTGATTGGTAGGATGTGTGAGAAGTGGTGCCGTCTTGTTGAAACCAAATGTCACCACGATCAAGAGCTTCAATTTCAGGTAGCAAATAATCGCATAACAACGGTCGGTCACATTTTCACCGGCATCATTTTGGATGTAATCTCCGCCCGCAAACCACACCACCTTTCTTTGGATGAAATGGCAGCATTTGAATCTCTTCCACTCAAGCAGACCGATGATTTTACCGGCCCACAAACCACATCAAACCATTGTTTCTTCTGGATGAAATGTCAGCTCCTTAGGTTTATCCCAAATTCGGCAATTTTGTTTGGCCGCATCACTGAACTATATTTGGTTCAAAATGTCGGATCCTTTTGGAACTTTTCAAGAGTCTATAGAGCGAAGCGATATCGCTTAGGAAGATCGAGCGGCTTCAGTTCTTGCACAAGCAATATTTTTTACGCTTTCAATTTAAGATTTCGACGTAAAGTCCGAGTTGCTGCGAATGGCGCCGAATCGACTCTCCACGGTCTTCGCGTACAATTATCCAATAATGAATGCTGGTTCTCAAGATGGGTGGTGGTGTTGTGAATAGTATGCTCAGTAGGCCGCTTAAGTTCACCATAAGTGGAGCGGAGCATGCGAAACACAATCTTTTTGGAACGTGAATTTTCGTAATATAAGTAAAGTTGAAGTCATTCCATGATAAAACAATACTGAACAAATATAACATGACAGTTGGTCACTCGTGGTTTCTCAAGGAAAAGCTATTGAAAAAAGTACCTCTACTTGGATCACCCGCTATATTAATACAAACATCTTTGGGATAAAACTAATAAAATCAAATAAGGTCTTTATATTAAAAGAAATAGCGGATATAAAAATTTTAAATCGATTTTGGTTGAAAACATTACAAATTAACAAATAAAAAATTGTGGAATTGGAGAACGTTTCACCAACCGATCAACTGAAGAGCGCGATTTTCTCACGTCTTAACAACATTTGCATAATTAGTGATTCAAGCAAGTACTTAAAGTTTTGTTCAAAGTCTTGTCAATACAATTAGACTCATTAGAAATGAAGTAGTAGTGGAACCAAAAGCAATTATAAAAAACAATAAATTGTTGCATTTGAAAAAAGACACCGACAGATGCACGAACCGCGATTTATGCATGTTACTACAAAGAAACACCTCATCAACGGCTCGAGATAAAAACTACATCGAGTAAAAACAGCGAATGCGAAAAGAATTGCAAATAACCGCAGGCCAGTAACGTACGAACTGCAGAGCTGCCATTATTCACGGCAACGAGTCGGGGTTCAGCACGATGCGGCACGTCAACGCTTCATTAAATCATCAAACAAAGAATTTTAGCATAACGAAATCACTTAACTCAATTACAAAAGCATTAAAAAATGTATGATGAGTATCAAGGAGTAAACAAAAACGAATAAAAATGCAAAGCAAATTTTGTCGGCTGCCGTTGGCTCAGTAGCGTTTCAAAGGTGGTCCGTCGGCAGTGAAAGAGTAACACGCTGTAAACAATGCAGGATGGCGACTTTTTCGTCGCTAACAAAATACCTTCGGCTGCTTTTATTTACATGCCTTCGCTTTGTTCTTTGCTTTGCAGGCCGTTCTTAACCTGCCGTCCGTTTATCCTTTGCTGTTGCGGCAACTCTCATAACGGTGGCTGCCACAGCGAACATTAACAATAAAAAATTCAAAGCAATAAAGCGACAACGCGTTGAAAATAACAGCTACAACAACAATAAAATGTCAACAGCACACCAAAGGAGGGGCGCACAAGCCGAGCCAAGCGCCAACTGCCAACCAATTTCGGATATTTAGACGCGCCTCGCACAACGATGTGTGTAAGTGGATTGAGGCCTAGCGGCAAGTGGTTGTTGTAATGTTTATTGTGCCACCAAAAGCGCAAGCATACTTGTACTTTATGTGTACTTTTATGGATCAACCGCAGCTGCGGCCTGGCCATAAGCCTCGGACAGCGCTCGTTTGTTGGGCAACGTTGCCGTAAACCTAGCCACTTGTTTGACAGTGCGTACAAGCGTACACACGCCATATTTTTGCAAAATACATATGGGCGCATGTGTGTGCAACGCGCGAAACTCGTTCGCCTCGTTTGCCACTTGACCACCGCTGCTTTTGCGCCTAATTGGTGGGTAATGACATGTTGTACACGGTTGCGGCTCGTCTTCTGCGGCCTTTTGCCTGCTGCCGGCCGTCAATTGTCGGTCTTTTCATGCCGACTAGGCAGCCGCGCCGCTATGTATTGGTGTTCCCTTTTCGTTTCGCTGTACGCTGGTCCACGCAACAAACAGCGAAACAAGCTGAACAACCTCCCGTACTGCCAGCCATGGCGCAAGCTGCGACTCTTCTGTGCTCCTCGGCGGCATGGTGCGGATGTTTTTGTGTGTTAAATGCTTGTTAAATATTTTATTGGCGCATTGTAGTCGCGCTCGCATCAGCCAAACAATCGCCTGGCCACCGACCGGCCGTTCCTTCAATTACTTTGCCGTTGGTGTGTTGACTGTGCTTTTGTTGTAGCGCGTGCGTCTTGTTAGTTCGGTGTGGCGTGTATGTTTGTTGTTTTTGCTCATGTTCGAATCTCACATTTTATGTTGCAACGGCACCTTTGGCAAGGACAACACTTAGTTGCCTGTACAACATAATAATAACAATAACAATAATGTGGTGGTGGCTATGTTTGCTTCGTTATTTGCTCGCCCCTTTTCACATTCTCATGACGTGCCTCGGCGGCTCTGCTCACCGGCCCTCAATCGGTTGGGTGGCACCATTCGTAATTGTTTATAGTTAATTGAAAGCATTTAGGACGGTCGTTAGACCTTTAGTGTAATAAATTAGGAGGGAGGTTTGTGTTTAGAAAAAATTTGTAATGTTTATTTTTTAAAGGGTTCTGGTATTAAGTTTTGGGAGTTTTGGTCATAAGCGTCGTTAGGAAATTAACTACGAAAAACACATTTTAATTACGTTAATGGAGAAATCCTTTATCTTTACATATAGTTGGGTCAGTTCTATGCCTGTGTACAAGAGCATTGTAGTTTATACTTTTACCTCATGTTTTCTGACGGGTAGGACTATAGTAAGGGTTTATCACCATCTTTAATCGATGGTATATTCCACGAAAAGCTTCCTCAATTACAATATATTATGAAGATTATAAATCGCTTGTAGAAAGGCACACCGGCCCCTGGGATTTAGATTTCTTCAGAATTATGCTCAGATCTGTACTGATTATATATGTATTAGTGTGGAGGTGTCTTCGACTCGCGATTTCTCTGCTCGCTATCTTTGTACGTTGCTTTCTTGTGAAAAAATATATCAAATAAAAACAACAACAAAGTTATCGAGATGAACTTATTTCAGAGAGACCTTCACCCTACTAAGCTTTGTTTTACGGAGTTTAGATAAGTTCTTCTCCTGTGAATGTCTCAAATGACAAATAAAAATACAAAATTTTAATTGTTTATTGAAAACATAGTCAAGAGGTTAGTAAACGTTTTTTGCTGCGAAAAAAACAGGTTTTTCACCAAGAAAGAAGCCCAGTTTGTGATGCTTTAAATGTATCCCTTACGTTAAGATATCACTTAGTGTAATTTATACTCTTTCAGCTAAAACCTAACCTATCTAAGATATAAAATTATGCTCAAATGAGTTTTTCCATTTTTGGTCTTCACAACTCAGTTAGTCGTCCGACCTGGGCAATTACTGTAGTAAATTTACCAATGAGATATTACAAACATAGGTTTAGGGATACAGGGACATTAGAATATAAATTAAACTCGGGCTGCTTATTGGAAAAAAGGTAGTCTAAACGCGAGAGTTGTCGGCCCATAATTCCGACCCCTTTTTACGAATAGCTTCGCGCAAACATGCATGACACTCAAATAGCATTCCTTGTTGACAGTTTGCTTGGTCGAAAGGAATTCGGAGTGCACATAAATAACTTTGATTTTTGACCTGATTTGATTTTGATTTTTGACCTGTTTTTTCGGTTTTGGCTCACCTTAATATAAATATAATGAATTGTCGTGGTCAATCGTACGATAATGCAAGCAACATGTCAGGTTTATATTCAGGAGTGCAAGCACGAATCAAAACAACTAATCCATTAGCTGAATATGTTCCTTGTGCTGGTCACTCTTTAAATTTAGTGGGAACTTTTACAGCTGAATCTGTTACCGAAGCAGTTGACTTTTTTTCGACTTTGCAAGAATTATACGTATGTAATTTTTTTACCGTTTCGACATATCGTTGGGAAATTACATACAAGTTTAAGACTTAAAAGCCTTTCTCAAACTCGTTGGTCGGCTCGACATGATGCCATAATTATTGCACTAAACTTTATTGGTGAAAACAAAGATGAAAAACCTACTACACGAGCTGAAGCTAAGGGACTGCAGCAAAAATTACAACATCTAGAAACAGCAATTCTAATCATTGTTTGGAATGCAATTTTGGATCGCTTTAATGCTGCGAGTAAGAAGCTTCAGGATTCTCAAGCTGATTTATCATCTGTGATAAGAATATATTGTTCTTTGGCATTATTTCTCCAAGATATGAGAGATAAACAATTTTCTGATTATGAAAAAAAAGCCAAAGCACTATCTGGAGTTCAAAATTATTACCACTATGATACCCGTCGTAAAAAACCCGAAAACTTCAGGCTGACGAGTCACGGGAAAATGAAGGAACAGCTTTATCTGGAGAAGAAAATTTTCGAAGTGTACAATAGACAGGACGTAAAAGTGCTTATCATAATCTTTGCGAAAAATTTAATTTTTTTCGCAATTTATATGAAATAGATACCAATGAATTAAAAATTTGCGCAGATGAATTAGTTACTAAGTATTCTGATGATTTGGAAGATACTTTCGCGAATGAATGTATTCATTTGCACTGTCAACTCAACTGTCAACAAAAGATATTCGTTCCGCGCAAGGAATATACAATTTTTTGCATTCTCAAAATCTTCAAGATGTTTATCCAAATGTAGACATTGCTCTATGTATTGTTTTGAGTATTCCGGCTACGGGCACAATTCCGATTTCTTTGGCGCCGCGATTTGAAGGTACCGTTGGAAAGAGGAAGTCCTCCTGATTAAAAAACATATAGGGTTATAGGGTCCGCAAACGCTTAGTTTAGGAGATATTCGGCCTTAAAGTTCAAAAATTCGCAAAATTGGACCATTTCAAGGAGCTATTTCACCACATTAAACACACTTTTTTCACATTTTTCACTTCAAATTAATTAAATTGCACTATAATCTTTTAAATAAATCAACATTTTACTCTTTTAGCAGGTTTTTTACCTAAAAAATCTTTATTTTAAAAATTACATTTTACACTTGTTTCAACCTCATTTGTTTACTAAAAATTACGACGAAATGGAGCGCTGCCATGTGTTGATAAGGCAATTCGCTGAAATTCCTCTTTTTCGCAAAAATTCCTCTATTCATGCATATGGATATTTTCCTTTTTAAATTTATTAAGCAAATAAGTAATATTATATACATGTATTAGTAATATTATATAATAATATTATATATACATATGTATAAGTAATATTATATAATAATATTACGTAATAAAGTGTACAGTATATGAGTACAGTACGAAAACTCAAATTTTGTTTCAATATGAGTGCATGATAACCGAAAAATATAACCACTTCATACCCAAAACTCATATTTTAAATATAATAATATATATATTGTCGCCTAAAATACAAACCAATGTATCATCAAAAATAAATGGAAATCGCTGACAGATATAATAACCAAAATTTACTATTTTATAACGAAAACTTAAATTTTGAGTGCATGATAACCATAAATTATAACCACTTTATACCAAAAAGTCAATATATTTTTTTTTATTTTCAACGCAGAAAGGGGTACTACGCGAAAGTACTTCAGTCACCCCGGGTATTCGCTCGGCCAGGGTTATTTTTTTAAAGCGCGGCCGAAGGCCGCCAACGCAGAAAGGAGTACTATGCGAAAGTACTTCAGTCACCCCGGGTATTCGCTCGGCCAGAGTTATTTTTTTAAAGCGCGGCCTTCGGCAAGGAGTACTATGCGAAAGTACTTCAGTCACTCCGGGTATTCGCTCGGCCAGAGTTATTTTTTTAAAGCGCGGCCGAAGGCCGCCAACGCTGAAAGGAGTACTATTCGAAAGTACTTCAGTCACCCCGGGTATTCGCTCGGCCAGAGTTATTTTTTTAAAGCGCGGCCTTCGGCAAGGAGTACTATGCGAAAGTACTTCAGTCACTCCGGGTATTCGCTCGGCCAGAGTTATTTTTTTAAAGCGCGGCCGAAGGCCGCCAACGCAGAAAGGAGTACTATGCGAAAGTACTTCAGTCACCCCGGGTATTCGCTCGGCCAGAGTTATTTTTTTAAAGCGCGGCCGAAGGCCGCCAACGCTGAAAGGAGTACTATTCGAAAGTACTTCAGTCACCCCGGGTATTCGCTCGGCCAGAGTTATTTTTTAAAGCGCGGCCTTCGGCAAGGAGTACTATGCGAAAGTACTTCAGTCACTCCGGGTATTCGCTCGGCCAGAGTTATTTTTTTAAAGCGCGGCCGAAGGCCGCCAATGCAGAAAGGAGTACTATGCGAAAGTACTTCAGTCATCCCGGGTATTATTTATATAAAAATGTTATATTACAATCATAAACATATATGTATATTATAATGTTATCACACGATTTTACTTATCTATGTTTATTATATATAAATCACATATTCATATATTCATATATGCATGTATATGGAAAAGTGTTCACATATTCAATTTTAGCTTGAAAAATCTTCTTTATAGTTTTTTTTATAGTTAATAAAGAAAAAAGAATCACTCGAAAGTAGAAACAAAGAAAACGCTGTGAAACGCTGAAAAATCCTTCACTTTTGGTTTTTAAGGTGTGGCAATGCTGGTTTTCCTTGTAAATATAAGCGCACTAAACTTTTCAGCCATAAATTTGACAAGTGATTTTTAAAATACTAAATTTAGTTGAAAAATTGCAAAATAATTGTGAAATGTAAGCTTATTTCAAAGCTTAGAGTGTATATTTAAATATACAGTGTAAAGAACGTGAAAAAATTTAGTGAAACATAGAGAAATAACATGTTTTCTTAGTGCAAATTTTTGAATTTTTAAACGTGAATATTTCAAAAAATATTAGTTATTTCTATGTTATTTTTGGATATTCCTCCTCTGGAGAAGCCCCCCTATCCGTACATACCCCATTTATACGGAAATTCGGTTTTTTTACCCCTCCGCCAAAGTAATCGGAATCGTGCCCGGCTACGAACTGAAGCCCAACTAGTTTAAGAAATTGATTACAACGACATAATTGATGATTTTGCTCAGACGAAAGCCAGAAAGAAGATGTTTAAAAATTAAGTTATACATTATAGTTTAAGAAAACTGACTGTTATTTATGTTGTTAAATATTTATTTGTATTGTTTAACAATTATACTTTTATGAAATAAATATTATATCTTAATAATATGAACGGACTCAAAGAAATAAAATTTCATCCTTTAAAAAGGGCGGCTAATCAAGCAGGGCCAAGGGCGGCAAAATACTTAATCCGCAACTGGACATAGCTGCCATGCAAACTGACCGATCAAAGTTCTTCGAAAGAATCGTTTGTATTTGCGAATGGTAATATAGCTTCAGTGCAACCGAGGTTAACGCTTTTTCTTGTTTTTAGCAAGATTTCTTAATTTTACTCAAGTTTTCACTCTTGGTGGATTTCTACAGATTGAAAGATGTTTGTTAGTCAGAACTTCCTTCACATAAATTTTTCATTATTTTCATTTTTTTCCAAAATTTGCGGTAAAGAAGAAAACAAACAAATCGAATAAAATGTATGAAATGTTTGATGCTTCAAACACAATTTTTCTTTGCCTGCAACATGTTGCAGTTGTAGCAACATAGGTGACGCGGTGTTCCTAAGTTGTTGTAACATGCTATGCCCTTTAAAGCTGATCCTTGCAAACAACTAATTTGCTCCCACAAGCAGCGACCATTCACACGAAAGCTGAAGCTAAGAAAGGAGGCAGTAATGAAAAGGTAGTCATTGTTGCAGCAATTGTCAGTGTACATATACATACATACACCTTCCATATATCTGAGATCTCATTGCGCTGTTGAAGTTGTTAAAGTTGCATGAAATATATATGTAAGTATGTAAATATATTGACTAGCGATTGGCGCTGTAGAATTTACCTAAAACTGCAGCAACAACAATAACAAAAATTCTCATTCGATAGCAATTCTAGGAAATCGCTCGAGTCAAACGCTTTTGATGTCTTAATTAAAAAATCGCCAATGCCACAAACATTCGCTCGACATACATATGTACATATGTGTATGCTGGTGTGAGCGCGTGTGTGCAGTTGTATGGAGGCAAGGAAGCGGAGCGTTGACTTGGAGTTCAACGTTGTTGAGCAATTGATTCCGCTGATGTTGCTCGGCCTCTGCGTTGACGACAACCAGGCAGGCGGCTATTATTGCTTGCCGTTGCCGCTTGGTGCAACGCGTGTTGCGCATGCAACTAAGTTGTTGCCTGCTTTTTCAGCATCAGGATATGGTCAGCTGATAAGCGACTGTTGCTACTTTTTCGATTTATTTCCCTCATGCTGCCTTCTTGGCACGTTTAGTTAATTTTCAGCTCGTATAACTTGAAAGCTGAAAGCTGAAAATTGTCGCTTTGTTGTTTTATGATATTTTTTACCATTTGGCACATCGATCTGCAGCGAATTTCGTGTGAGCACGCTCGGCAGTGGCAACAACAGCTGCTGCAGCTCGTACTTTTGCCGCGACCGATGCTGATACGGCCTGCTTTATAGCAAGCACGCTGTATTTAACGTAGATCTGTGCGATCGGCGCACATGTACGACAGCAACAAAAGCAACAAAAGCAAAGCAGCGAAGACAGGGAGTTTCACTTTTGATCAATTGAGATCTGCAACTCAAAGCAAAGCCACCACTGCCCTCATATGTATATGAGTGTTTGTGTGTGTGTGTGCGCTTAATAAGTGCAGACAATGAGACCTTTGGCTGGCATCTTTGCTGACTTTGCTGAAGGATAACAACATGCAGTCAGCTAAACTCCCGCGCAAATTAAATTGACCCAAACATCGTAAGTCTCGTTACCACGTAGCTGTTGCTCGGCGGCTTATCGCCTAACGAAAATCGAATTGAGTTTTCGGAACCCGGTCAATTTCAACTAGTCTCTGCCAATCCGCCAATACTTTGCATATGCATTAAGCCTCCTGTACATGTATGTGTGAGTGTTTGCTTTTGCTTAACAACAGATTGATCTGTTAAGGGGCGGCAGGCGGCAGCAAGCGTTCGCGGCAGCTAACAGCCAGCAATTGTTGCAGACGGGCAATTTATGTTGTCCAACATTTGCATATTAACACATGCGAGATTTTGTGACAAGTACATGGCGCATATTAAAAGCTTAACCCAATATGAATAACTGGCAACCAGCATTTCGCATGAGTCTGTCGCCCAATATGAGTACACATAAATATTGTGGATTTACAAGTTCATATGGCAGCACAGGGATGCTATCGGCACAGGTGACAACGTCCTTCATATTGCTGCTATTAAATTATGAGCACAAATTGAATGCTCAGAGCCGGTGTACATGCAGCCGGACGGCGGCTTGTAGATAAGATGAGTTGCTTCTGGCAACTATGCTGGAAGTTTTGTGCCTTTATGCACGCGTAATGAGTGAATTGCTTCCAAGTTTTAATGTTTTTCGTCGGTTTCGAGGGGTCTAGTTCATATTACAAAGAATTTCTGGTGCAGCATCAGCCTTTAAAACTTTGTTCTGAGTACTGTTTTTTCCAAATAATATGACAATATGTTTTTTTTTGTTAGCTTTTCTGAATCGTAAAAAATTGTATTTAATCGAACAGACAACTGGTATATATCAAGTAGAGATAAAATTGCAAGAACATATGTAACTGTAACAAGAAAAGTCTGCTAAGCTATAATAAGGCAAAAGCCTTTCACAAATACAAATTATTCCTTACAGAACTTACAGTCGACCGTTTAGTTTATATGGCAAATAACTATTATTATACTGTCTAGACAATAACCTATGCCGAATTTCGTGAAGATATATCATCGAATGAAAAGGTTTTCTATACAAGCACTTGCTTACCATCGTTCAGTTTGTATGCAAGTTGTCCCGTCCCATTCCGACAAATGATCAGCTTCTTGGTGAGAAAAGAACGACAAAAAAAACTTCTCAACCTGTGTATACGGACAGACAGACGGACTCGCTCGTTATTCTGATCATTTCTATGTATATAATTTGTAGGGTCTTCGATGCTTCCTTCGGGGTTTTACAAACTTTGTGGTGTCACCCTGTTCAAGGACTTTGACTTACTATATACATAAGTATGTTTATCTGTACATCTGAATAATAATGAACCTACTTTTATATTTAATACTAGCAGCCCGTCCCGGCATCGCACGGGGTAGACAATTATTTATTCTTAGAAATTTAGATATAAAACACTTTCTTTTCACAAATATTTTTGTTTGTATTAAAAAAAAATCCCACAGTTATATTTGTGTGTAAGTCTATTTATGTTCAATTTCTTTGATGGTTTAAGTGGCGGGCACTTTTGAAAAATTAAAAAATGAAAATAGCAGCAATAAATAATGAATTCAGTCGATTTACATATATTTTTGCCACCGCACGTGCTCAATTCTGCCAAATAGCAGCGACAACGTCGAATTCCTTACTTTGATTCTATCGGCTCTGTTAGTCGCCAAATCGAACATCATACAGAATTCAATTTGCACCTTCTCTATAATTTACATTCTCTGGCCCGGCGCGCTTTTCAGAATGCATCGCAAACAACGACCACGGCGCTATGGCGGTTTTGTTTACTTTTTGAATTTTTTAATTCGTAATATCTTTTGAATGGAAAGTCCAATTTAAAAACTATTTTATAGGTAGTTAAATAGTCTTGACCATAAAATAATTTATTTGGATAAGGATTAATATAAACACATAAATAGCATTTTCATTAATGTTTAAAATGAAAAAAGTTGTTGTAGTGACATAACTGCAATAGTTGGACATATGCTACCGCGGAGTTTTTTGTAGACATTATGATGTTCTTCAATATTGTTGTACATTATTTTGTTCTATCGCTAATAGTTTCGGCAGCGCATTCGACGAAAGACATTTTAAGACTCATTTTTCTACTCCTTCGGTTACATTGTTCAAATTTTACCAAGGATCCCTAATTTTTTTCAAAATGAAATGTAGCCTATGTCAAATTGGAAGAATGTAGCAATCTATTTGTGAAAGAATTTTTTAAATCGGCCCAGTACTTTTTGAGCCTATTCATTACAAACATACAAACATACAAAAATAGGTACAAATCTTTCCTCTTTATAATATTAGTATAGATATCGATTCTGCGATTGCCTCTGTGGTCATAGCAGAGAAAGCTTTTTTTGCTAAATTTATAGTACTTTTTTCGAGAATCTTGGGGTTTGAATCATCGTTTCTATACAGTTTGCTATGAGACCATCAATGATCCCAAGGTTGCGATGGAGAGATCTCGATGGCGTCGTTAGTCGGTTCGCAATATTATTCGTAGTAATTCCAGTTCATAATAAAAAAAAATTAAATCGACGTTAAAAATACTTTATACTCGGTTCATACGAACATCCTTGACGTTCGTGAACTTCATGTTGACCATATTTTGCTTTCAAAAAAAGTGTTGGCCACGATAATTTTTACGACATGCACGTTTCTCCTTCATTACTTGTTTGGATACCTCTTACTCGCCAATCATTTCTTCTTTTCGCTATTTGGCGTATGTCGGAGATACCAAGTGCAGCCAGATCCTTCTCCATCCGATCTCTCCAAGGAAGTGAAGGTCTTTCTCGTGGACCGGCGAGTACTGTATTGAATAATTTTAAAACTGGACAAACATGAACTAGCCAGTGTAGCCGCTGTCTTTTGATTAGCTTAACTATGTCAATGTCAGCGCATATCTCATACAGATCATCGATCCATCAGCACTATTCGCCGTTGATAATACATAAAGGAGCATAAATCTTCCGCAAAACATATTAGATGTTGTCATTATCCAAAGCACTGCACCATCATCATTGAAAAGTCACGTTTCCTCTAGACGAATGAAGACCAAACTTTTATAGCAGGACGAAATTGTGATGAATTTCTCCTGCTATAAAAGTTCCTATTTAGTTTATCTGATTAACCGATTTAGAGCATCTTTCTATTTTTTTTTGTGTCTAAACAGATTCGTTATTTGATAACCACTAAATAAATACTTCTAAAATAAGACTAACCAATGCAACCGGTTAGTAAATATCAGAGTTACTCAATGGATATGGACCCTCTCTGTATAAATTCTTAATAAGAGAGCAGAGCTCACGCATGTATAGAAAAGTATGAAATCGGGTGCAAGGTATATATTTAGTAATAACTGTTTCCTTACTTAAATTATGATGCATCCACTGGAAATTTTAAGTTTCTAAACACTGGTTACAAAACAACTTGCTAGGTGGCGCTGCCATCGCAAAATAATGAAATCGAGGAATGTAATCCAAGAGGTACTGGTACCAGTATGGTCGCATAGTGATAATAAATTAAATTTTGGAAACAAAATTGGTGAGAGGTGAAAGGAATTAGAACAGATATTAAGACGTTATCTATTTTAGGTTTTTGCTAATTCATGACTATTGACATAATGTGAATAAATATCCGCAAGCTTATTGAAAATCAAAACATAATGTTTTCAAGATCGATCGCTTCTCAGTATATTACCTGCCCAATTATTATAAGTAAGCTCTTATAAAGCTCTATCAGCATCGAATTCGACATAAACATATTCGTCTTGCAGTTTTGCAATTCCTACTAGTGACTAACAAAAGTTCTTAATTGGTCACAGAAAATTAACACCTTTTCAAAAGTGTACGCAATAAGACAAACGAGATATGAAATAACGAGAAAAACCCATTCAATATCTCAGATGGACGAAGAGCGAAACACTACCTACACACACACATTACGGTTTGGCAGCAAGCAAATCACATCGACGCTATCACAAATTGTCAAAAGAAACGAAAAAATGGAAGGTGATTTTTAGGAAAGAACTGCGAGGGATGGCAACACCTTTGGTAACAGCAAAACATTTGCTGGCGGTTCGCTTCGCTGAGGAAAGCTTATCAAGGGATCGAAAGAATTTAGGCGAATAGGTGCTGAAACACCGAAAACACAGCCGAACAAACGTACGACAACAAAACAACAGCAATTGCAAGAAAACAAGCAAAGAACAACAACATCAACAAGAAGCGTTTCAAGATGCTCCACACTTGGCACTTCTCGCAGTCACATTGTTCTTGTAACGTTGTACAAGTTGCGATTTGCGACTTCGAGATTGGCGCTTCTGCTCTTTTTTACAGCTTGCACTCTTTTGTTGTTGGCTCTATATCTTTTCATTCTATTTCGCTTCGTTTCGTTTGGTGGAAAACGCTGGGCGATATTCAAACTCGAGTAAATCACGAATAACTGGCGAACGTAAGATATGGCAACGTTGATTATTTGTACTTCACGCCGTGCGCAACCTATTATATGCATTACGTATTATATGTACTTGTTGTTGCTGCACTAGCCAAATGCTGGCTGTTGCGCCAGCTGAGGGCTGCTGATGGCTGGTGGCTGGTGCTTTCTGGGTGCCAAGTGCGAAAACGCCATAAACAGCGTTCCCACCTTTTTGCATTGTCAGCAGCAGCTACGTTGTCGACGTTGTTGTTGTTGCTGCTAGTTGTTGGTACCGCTTTACGGCGTTTTGCACGCGCCTTCGCTGCAGTTGTTACCTTTGCCGCTCGTATTTTTGATTAATAACAACTGATAACGGCCCAAGCAGGCGTAAAGCGTTGAATTGAAAAAATTGCAGCTCGAGCGCATAAAAAGGTGAGATTTCAGCAGCAGCAGCAGCAAAAACAATAAGACAACGCTATCGCAAGGTGGCCGCCGCATATTTGCGCCACGCCGCCGCGCGTGTTTCGCTCAACACCAGTCGGCTACGCTGAGCTCTGAGCATTTGTCGCCGACTACTGCAGCGTTCTGCTCACTCCTCTAAGCGCTAATCTAGTGCACCGGCCCCAGAGTGAAACTGCCAGAGTCGTCTGCATATCGCTGTGTTCTTCTGCGAAATTGATAAAGCCGCGGATTGGGCCGACTATTTTAATTTCGTGTTGAAACTCACGTTTTTAATTTATTATTGCGCATTGCGAGCGATTGATTTGTAGCGTTTTACTAGCGGTTACACTTGCCACAATAATGACTAATTGCAGTCTTGAAATCAATGGCTTTGAACATTTCTTTATTTCTAAACGCTAGAAAAGAAAGAATCAGGAGCAGTCTAGTATAGAAATATTTATTATCACAAATCCGATTGTATAATCAGAAATCCACATACAATTTAACTCCAGACCGAAAGACTCTTTCTATTGTTGGTCCACAGTGTCTTGGCTGAGGTTCTCCTCTTGCTCCAAGTATGCATTCTGATATTGCAAATGGGAGAATCTATACATGACATAGTTATTTCATTGAACGCTCTTTCATGACAGAAATAACCTCGACGATATGTCATTGCCTTTCGAATGTTAAGAACAATAAAAAAATACTTGACTCATCTTAGTTTGAACTATTTACAACCCATGTTCTGGTAGTTATCATAAACGTATGCAATTTTAATTTAGTGTTCGTCCAAAGAGTGTTTCTGAAACTAAGTTAGATTTCCAACGGTAGACATAATGTGCAAAAGAACGAGGTGGATCAAGGTAGAACCAGTAATAACACATAGCAACTTTTTTATTTTTTAAGTCTTTCGTTTAAAGCCTTCTGTGATGTGATAGATCTCGAGAAATCCTTAAATGGGAAATATAACCATTCCTAAATATTATTAATTATACTGATTTCGATAGATTTTATTAGAAAACATTTCACTGACAGAAAAGGATTACTATGATGACAGACTTTTAATGATTCTTGATTGGGATATACATAAGTCCAATATATCGCAGATTACAGCTCAGATTCCGATGGATCTATATATTGGGTTGTCAAAAAAGTCAATTCGTGTAGCACCCATACATCGAGCTTCTTAGTGACTCCAAGCTTCTTCAAATGGTTTACAACGGTTTGATGACTACCGGTCTCTTTCGACCAATTCAGCGATTTTATCGCAATTTCGACGACAGGCCTTCCGGAGCGTGGCGCATCTTCGACCACCTCTACACCAGAACGAAAACGTTGAAACCATCGTTGTGCGGTGGAAATGGAAACTGTGTCGGGTCCATAAACTGCACAAATTTTATCGGCGGCTTGAGATGGATTTTTGCCTTTGTCTTGCTCCATGTTTGCGACGCTATAACTCACGAACGACCTAAAAGAAACAACAATAAATCAAGCGCGTGAAATGTGCTTTCCAAAAAGGTATAGCATGACCCGATGCGACGAATAAAACTAGAACTACGAGCTTTCAGCGCCAACTAGTGAAAATACCGCAAGACTTTTTTGACAAGCTAATATATTTACGTTATTGTTATTGTTTTATCAATGTACAACAAATTTGTAAATAAACATTTTGGGATCTTAATTCTGGGTGGGATGATTAATCAGATGCGTAGATCGACCAACATTGGACAATCAAGGTAAAAGCGTTGAACTTTGACTACATCATCACTTCACGCCTACTTTTACAATTAGCGTTCGTCAAAATTTTAAACTGACCTCATACATATGTTTATATCATTGGATAGCGTACATTAAAACTCTTATAACTGGGGGACTAGATCAGAGTAAGTAGTTCAAGGATCTCTTGTATTCTACCCTGGGCCAGAAAATTCTCGTAACCGCTCATCAACTCTTTCTAACGGTCTGTCTATACCTACTTCACTGTTCGTCATCAGAGTTTGAGATATCGATCTGAAAATTTACACACGTCCTTTTCTCCTCAAGAAGTTGCACAATTTGTTTGTTTGTCGGAATTGACGATATCGGATCTGTTTAGTATAGTTAGAAAGAGAACTTTATAAAGCATGTGGGTGGTATTCTAAACAAAATTTTAGAATTGCGGCGAACAATGAATATGACTTGTGCTCTCATAATTACGCCGGATTGCATGTGATTGTAAAATTTTTTCTGCTTTCTTGGCAAAATTAGTTAAAAATAAAATTGAAAGAGGAGAAAGTACCGAATTAGAACATAAATATATAGAGATTGCACTGTTGCCCGCATATAAATATGTATGTATACCTGATTAGCACACGAACTATAAAAAATATTCCACTCAGCCATAGTCGAACCAGACATGCTGGCGGCAACAAAAGCCATTGCAGCGCCTATTTCGTCTATCAAGTCGCAGTGAGACCTGGGAATTGCGATACTACGAAAAAAAACTGAACAAAAGCTGGGGTAGAAACAGAAATCCTATAGACACACTTGTAAATATTCATATGTTTTTGTGCATGTATTCACTTATTTAGTGTATACATATGTATACTGCCGAGAAAGCTAAGCAGAGATAACGTTAAACAAAACTTCAAGCCGAAATGTTGCACAAAAGTGCAAGTTGCACGTCGCAAGTTGCTAGTTGCCGGACGCCTATCAGTGCGCAATCAGTTTTGGAAATAAGCAGCAGTACTGCAATTGCAACAAAGAAGCGACGAAGCAGATGGCGATACGCAAACACTACGACGGACTTGTGAATACAAAATGCGCATTATTTTAATAGGACTGACTGTTGCGTTTTCCAAGCCTGATGGTGCAAAGTGACCTCGGCGAATGCGGCGATTAAGCGTTGGATTGTGCCGTCGTCTGAGGTAGCGCTAGTGAGGGTTGGCGGGAAGACACACTTTCGGCACACTGAGATCGCCAGCCGTAGACAAACGGGCGGACAAACGCTGACTCCAGCAAGCGGAGTTAACCACCATAGGAGAGGTGGCGGAGTCATAACCACAATGTGCTGATCCACGAACACACGAGGTGAACGACAATATCGCCAGCCAACGAATTGCTGCGGGAATACCAAATTGTTCGATTGTTTATGGCATTCTACGCCTACAGTGTGCAGAGCCTTCTTCGGTTTTCTTTTTAGTCTCTTTCCGGTAGTTAGTTAGCTTGAAAAGTGCGACTGTATGTGTGGAAAAGACTATTTCGGTTGCCGATTATGAGCTGAAATGCAATAAAATTAACAGAAAGATGGGGGAGCAAGAAGAAAGGCTTATCAGCTGCCATCGATGACGCGCTACGCGCAGTGCGCGCACTGATTCGGAAAAGTGATAAACAATTGGCAAAATGGAAACAGCGACCACGACAACAACAACAAGAAAAACAAAGTGGTTAGCAATTTAGGCAATCCGCGTACCGTCGCAGTTCGCACCTTTTCCCCATTCCCACCAAGTTCGGTGGTGGCTCATCGCTACAATACGGTATTGTTGCACAGTGTAGCAGGCAGTGTAGCCAATTGGTCGAAGAACCTTCTTAGTTGAGTGCCGCTAAATTTCCGCCGACACAAAATTTAAGATTCATATCAGAATGCGATAAAAATATCATTATATGAGTTTAATAAATTATAAGGGATGAGTTGTCTACCGATGCTGTAGAATTTTTTTAACGCAGAAGAGAGCTTTATAAGTGTGAAATTTGCTATAAAAACGTTCCACAGTGAAAATACCTAGAAAAGTAGAAAATTGTAAGACTGATGAGCTTAGGAGGAGAGGCATTTCCGTTTTACTGTCAGAATGAAGAGAACAGGTCGAAGCACAACTGCATTCTTGCGGTTTACTGCTAGATAGTTGGGTCTCACTTGAAAAAGAACTGCTCTTGCGCAGTCGTAAGACGTTTCTGCGTCGAGATAAATTGTAATAAATCCAGTGAACTTTTCAACCTCAACATATTCAACACTCTCTGTATTTAAGAGTTCTTAATTTGCCAGTTGCATAAGTTGCTTGGAAGAATACGAAGTAGAATCATATCAACAGTTCAATCTTAACTGTTACACATGTGCGATATGAAAGCTTAAATATCTTGGGCTTCGTCAGACTTCGTCCGTAGAGGAAAAAGAAATATTCAAATCACATAAGAAGATTTGTGACTGATCCATGATATTTTTTCGAGACTTTTGTTCGCATTACAGTAGCCAGTTCTTAACAGTTCAAGTAGTCTCTTTCTTTTAGATTACAACCAAAGAACCTACGTAACAACTACGCAAGACCGCGACTATAGAGATATGTATATATGGACGAAAGTTTTTGAAGCCTAAAATTCAACACAATTGTTCACCTTTACCGATAAAATTTAAACAGTGGTGTTCTGGTTAGGAAAATACATTGCGGGTTGTATTCTTCGGATCACGGCGTGTCTTTGATTTACCGTCTCTTAGTTGAAAAGTGATTCTCCCGGTGTGTCTTTTCGATTTACAATATCTTAGTTGAAAACTGTTTCTCTAAACTGGTCACCCGAGTTGTGTTTAGTTATGACGTAAGACTACAGCGATTGACAGATAACAGTAAAAATAGATACGTGAAAACAGCTGACAATATTAGTATCTTGTAAATATATTTCTCAAGTCTGATTCAAGAGGAAAAAACATAAAAACTCATAATTTCAGCATTTACAATTTTTTTAGCGCTGATTTTAGAAGCCGTCAGCTCACTCCACTGCCAAATTGTGAAAATAAACCATTTGCGCGGTGACGGCGCAGAGTTGCATTGATTGTGCAATTTTATTGTGAATTTAACAACATAACACGCGTTCATTGTTAAACCAATTGTTGGTTGTTGCCTGCGTTGTTGTTGTTTCATTGTTGGTGATGATGATGGTGGTGCGTTGAGCGCTGCTGGCCACAGCATGACAGGCCCACCATAGCAACGGAGGTAATGACGAGGGCGGCGCGACGCAGCATTGCAACAGCGGCAACGCGACCTTCTCTCAAAGCGAACGCGGCAAGCACACGCCGCCAAGCAGCATCAGTGTGTGAGTGTGTATATATGTATGTAAAAGCATTGGCTGAAGAAGCGGAAAAACGGCAGCGCTTGTCTCAGCGGTAGGAGCAGTTTAGCGCGCTGCCAGTGTTTTTGTTGCTGCTGCGGTTGCTGCCGCCGCCGCCTCTGACGTATCGGCCCTCAAAAATCTGGCAAAGTCATTGCGTTGCCGCTGCTCTGTCTGACTGACTTTTGTTTTCGGGCAAAGCCAATAGTAACAATAACAATAGCGTTGTGATGTTGTTGCTGATAGTGTGATTGTTGTTGCTGCCACGGCCGTGCCACAACCGCCAACTATAAACGAAAATGTGCACACTTTACGTGTGCGCTTTTATCGCTTTGCAATCGAAGGCAATAAATATCTTACAAATAAGCAGAATGTGCCGGAATGCAGGCTCAGTAAGTCAAAAATAAGCACAAAGCAAAAAAATAAATAAATTTGTGCGAACGTATTATGAGGAAAAAGAAGGCAAATACTCAAAGTGAAATAAAAGCGTAGAAATGCAGAAATGTGTGAATTGAAGAAATGTGAACACACAAACCAAGGTGTTGTTTGCGAAAATTGACAATTGCAATCATGGGAATGTATATAAATACATACATGTTTTACTATTATATACATAATTATATGAATATGCAGTAGCTTCTTGTAAAGACTTAAAAAGTTAATCTCATAAAAAAATATACGTTACCATCGATTACACCGAACTCTTCGCGGATACATTACTTACTATATAAGAGAAAGGGTATACAAAGATCTTTATAAAGACTTTGATCAGTCTTTTTGTCGCGCCTATATGCTATATTGAGCCGATTTGAATAATCTCCTAGGATATTGTAGCATTGGCTTGGGCTATAATCTTTGGTACGCCAGCAATTGCAATGTCGATTCGACCCAAAAAAAAATTGTATTGTGTAAATAAAAACAACTCTAGAGCCCCGCAATCATTAGACATTAATCCTATTCAAACTTTTTGGAAAACCATATTCGAAAACATCGAATTTCTTCAAAATAAGGCCAAAAACCGAGATCCTCGACTTTGTGGGTCAAAATATCCGGAAATAATACTAGAAATCGAGTGGGTAGCATGCGTTGAACTTTTTTTATATGAAAAAATATTTTGATATGCTATATTTAATGAATAAATACACATATCTTGAAATGGATAGAAAAAAACTACAAAATTTATTAATTTTAAAACAAATAAACGTATCGAAATTTTATATACCTTGTTTAGCTTATTAAGGGGTTAGGGGTAGTCAGAGGCACGAAAAAATGAGAGTTTTCAGTATTGTTTTTTTTGCTACTAAATCAGGTTATTTTACAAAAGTAGTAATATGGCATTATTATAGGATGTGTTAACTTGAAGTCACAAAAATTAAAAAAAATTTAATTTCCGAAGTTATAGCTGTTTGTGTTGACCCTGTTCCAAAAAAAAGGTACTTGCGGTGACAAGCATTAGCCCTTGGAGATTCATCTAAAAACAATCGGACAAAAACAAATAGTTTTATAAAAAGATAATCCCGGGCCTGATCGAAGGATTTTATTTTGTTTTCAAAATAAACAAAATGGCGGCCTCAGGAAATTTTTTTGTAAATTTTTGCGAAAAAATCAACAGTTAATTGGTCTTAAAAAATCGAAATTTTCGAAAAAATAAAAATCCTTCGATCGGGCCCGAGTTTATTATTCTAAAAGCTGTATAAATTTCATTAAAATCTACTGAACGGTTTCGAGTTACAGTTGTCACCGATTCAAAAAACATAGTTTTGAGAAAAACGCGTTTAAAGTTTCACTCTAGCGCTTCGAAGTGCCCGAGCTCTCTTTCTTATTTCTCGAATAACTCAAAAATTAATTATCGGATCAACGTGAAATTTTCAGGGAATATTTTTAAGATATTACACTTAACGAAAATGCAAAAAAAAATAATTTTTTGAAAATTCTAAGTACCCCTAACCCCTTAAACAAACTGTATGTTAAAAAACAAACCTTCTTTTTCGTACAAATACCTCTGTACTCAAACTCAGCGCTCGATACTTCTGCCTCGGCGCTATTTCTCATCATCCAAATAGTCCCATATAACCGGCCGTGACTTTCCCGTAATCAGTTTTTAGATATAATGGTAAACCCTTACTTATATAATAAAGCTTTATTCTTGGTCATAACATTTAATGATACGCATTTTTTTTATTCTTGGAAACAGGATGTCTAAAACAACGCCTACCAATAGATGCCCAGCGGTGACATATAGTCCGAAAGTATTCAGTGTAATAGTGTTCGTTGTTAGAGGTAGTTTGAAACTTCCCTTGTATTTCAATGGCCACACAGTAGATTTATTGAAGTGTTTGCAGTGCTAATCGTAAGAAAAAAGCTTAGTCATGTTTAGGCATTAAGCGTTCTTTCGGGTGAGATATATATCTTGACGGCGAGCTTTTTGCGATAAAGGTTTTTTGGTGTCTTTCTGTGATTCTTTCCGATTTATTGGCAGAAGGGATGGTAGAAATTATGTATCGCAAGCTGCGCTGTAGTTTTATTATAGAAAAACATTCCAAAAATAAATTGGAAGAAAACTGAGTCGATAGTCCTTGGCCAAATATTAGTTTCGGTCAGTTACGTAGACACACGACTGCTATGGGAGTGCACCTATTTATATGATGAATTAGCTTTGTCTTCGAAATAAATCAGTCTGTATATTATAATAGCTGTATTCGATTCGACAAAGGTCTAACGAATTGCACAAACTATACTTTATAATCAAACAAGCAGGCAACACTTGTGGTGCAACTCTGTGCTAGCATGTCTTCTGTTATGATTTTTTCTTAGTGAAAATTTTTCTTTTCGCGTTATAAAAATTTCCATAATTGATTTTAAGTGTTGAGTTTTAAAAATAAAAGAAAATATATATATTTTCATTTGTACGTAAATTAAAAAAAGCGCTTAAATGTGAGGAAGAATTGTACACCGAAATGTATAATATATAAAGAAGCTGTGTCCAAATTCAAACAAGCAAAATTCCCTTTGGAAAGCTCAAAAGTCCATGAAGCCACCAACTGACTCAAACATGCCTATACGAGACTTGGGTGGAAACTGGGCTCGAAGTGATGAGGAAAAGGCTAATTGCTTTGCAAATCACCTAGAAAAGGTATTTCAACTCAATTTGCCAAAGAACAACTTTAAGCTGTCAATCTTACCCATCACAGCTAAAGAGTCGATCGAGTATCTTAGGACTTCACCTTCAAAAATTATTGGTATCATCGAAGAACTTAATCCAAAAAAGTCGCCGGGACATGATAATATTTCCCCACAAATGTTAATTGAGTTACCAATTATTGATGTTTAGGTGCTCTCTTTGCTCTTCAATGCAATTCTTAGTTTCGGATACTATCCAATTTCATGGAAAAAGTCGCAGATTATCTTGATAGATAAACCTGGGAAAGACTTAACACAGCCGTCTTCATACAGACCAATCAGTCTTCTACCCTGTATTTCAAAAGTATTTGAAAAAGTATTATTATCAAAGATACAGTACCAATGCATCAATTCGGTTTTCGTGCGAAACATGGCACAATAGAGCAAGTAAATAGAATTACTAACGAGATAAGGAAAGCATTTGATCACAGGGAGTACTGTTCAGCAATATTTCTAGATGTAGCTCAGGCGTTTGATAAGGTTTGATATTCTACCTTTCGAGTTGTATAAAACATTGAAGTCTTATTTCAAAAATAGAAAATTTATGGTAAAAGTGGGAGATTTCATATCTGATGAACGACAGATAAGGGCTGGTGTACCCCAGGGCAGTGCTTTAGGCCCAACACTATACATCATATATACAGCAGATCTTCCAACAGCTAATAATGTATTAACTTCAACTTTTGCGGACGACACAGCTATAGTGAGCCATAATAAATGCCACATTTTAACATCAAGAATATTAGCGAAGCATTTAAGTTCTGTCGAAGAATGGCTAGCGAACTGGCGTATAAATGTGAATGAACAGAAGTGTAAGCATATTACATTTTCGCTAAGACCAAAGATGTGCCCGGCAGTAAAAATAAACAATATTTTAGTACCCCAAGCGAACGAAGTAACATATCTTGGTATTCACCTAGATAGAAGGTTCACGTGAAGAAAACACATCTCTAATAAAAAAACATGTATGAAGATTAGAGAAGCAAATTTAAATTGGCTTTTATATAATGCGGTCATAAAGCCGATTGGGATGTATGGCATTCAACTGTGGGGTACGACCTGTGCAACTAATATTGATATATTACAAAAGTTTCAATCAAAAATGCTTAGAACAATTTCATGTTCACTATGGTACTTATATGCGTAACGAAAATATCCATAAAGACCTTGGTATTCCCATGGTAAAGAAAGAAGTAGAAGACAGCAGAATTAAATATATATATAAACTCCGAGATCACCCAAGCCCTTTGCTAATGCTTTGGTACATTCCTCTGATCAAACACGACTTAAAAGAAGAGATATGCCTGCGTATTAAAGAGCGACGTATCACCAAAACAGCTCACTCACTTGCTTGAGCCTGTATAGTTTTTAAATAGATTTAAGACTTTATAACTTACAACGGCCGACAAATGAAAATTTTTTGAACGTTGTTTGTATTTGAGCCACAAATGTCACCAATTTTTATTATTTTAAACACGAAAACACCTACATATTTGCGCTATTACATCAGATTTTTTTAAAAGAAGGAAAAAGCATTTTTTTTTTCAAAATGTAAAGAAAAAATCAATAATCATATTACAAAAACATATATTTGAACATTTACAAAGAAAACATTGAGTCTAAACAACGCTACAGGACTATTTGGAGTGACATCTTTTACGTTTCGCGACAAAATTACGTCTAGGTGTAGTTTTTTTGTGAGTATCTTCAGTAATATCACGTGTCAGTGACCAGCAGTAATCAGCCATCATATTCACATTCCATTGACCTTGGTACCTTGTCTCCATAGTTTTTATGTCCTGGTGGAACCTTTCTCCCTGCTCTTCACTGTAATCACCAAGATTATCAGGAAAAAAGTCCACATGTGAATCTAGAAAGTGGAGTTTTATGCTCATATTACACCCCAATTTTCGATATTTATCTAATAAATTTGCAACCTTATTTTTATAGTCGGGGTGTTTATTATTTCCTAGAAAACTGTTGACAACATCTTTGAACGCCAGCCAAGCTTCTAATTCAGTGTTATTCACAGTAGCATCAAATTTTTCATCAGCCATCAAAGATCTGATTTGCGGTCCATCGAACACTCCTTCTTTAATTTTTGCATCAGATAATCTTGGAAATTTTTTACACAGGTATTCATAACTAGCATTGTTTTTATCTAATGCTTTAACGAACTGTTTCATCATACCGAGTTTGATATGAAGCGGAGGTAGTAAAATTTTTTCAGGACTAATTAAATTTTGTTGTATAACGTTTTTTGTTCCTACTTTGAGATTTTTACGAGGATTCCATTGTTTTTGTACGTAGTTCTTGTATCGTGCTCTATTGTCCCACTCGCACAAGAAGCATGGAAATTTTGTATATCCTGACTACTGTCCTAATATCATAGTTATAATTTTTAGATCTCCACAAAGCTGTCAACCGTGTTTTTCATATCCAATTTTATCTAACAATGTTTCTAAATTTTCATCAGTCTCTTTCAAATGAACAGAATGAGCGACTGGAACAGACACCTTTTAGACTCCAGACTCAGAATTATATTTTACTCCTACCTTTTCAATAAGATCGGATATTCTTACAATAAAGTAATGATTCTTCTTGACCAAAAAAAGGTACAAATTCTGCTTCACGTTTTCTATACCATGCAAAATATATATTTGGGGCTAACATATGTTTTGCAAGAAGTCTAGATCCAAGAAAATGAGCAGATTCTTTAGAAAGATTTAGATATCTTACTAAATCATTTAATTCACCTTGAGTAAATTTCTGTGGTTGATTTGAAATTGGTTCATATGTAAACTTCCGTCGACTCTCGACGCTGTAAATTTTGTTCTGATGTTGTTGAACTAAGATCAGATATTGAGCTTGGAAGAGGCACTGGCATGTCTGGACCATGTGGAATCGTCCGTGTAACTGAAGATACATTTGCGTAGAAAATTTTATTTTTATTTTTAGCATTAAAACCTTTCACATTTGTACAGCAAAAATAACAATCATCAATACGATTTGTCTGCTCTCTCCATATCATAGGTCTACCGAAGGGTAGAGAGTGTTTTTTTTTTTGTTTTTAACCTGATGTGTTGCGATAAAATGAGTGTAATTTCGTGATCAGCACTACCAAATTAGTGGAAAAAAATAATCAGAGCTTGAACAAGGAAAATGATGTCGGCCGGTCTTATTGTTAGGCTTTAAGAAAAAGCAGATCCAATAAATAAAATAATTTTGAAAAAAATGTCATATTAACCATTCACAATAACAAGACTGATCTAAAATATGCAAAACAAATCTTCCTAGCATTGAAGATAGCTAATAATTGATATGATGAGAGTATTCAAATCGATTACTTTGATGTTTCTTTTAAAGCAAAAGCGAGCAGAGAAATGGCGAATCGAAGCCAGCTAATTTTTAGTTTGTTTCAGCTGTTTTGATCCATCTACTCAAATTGAGTGTAACATCTCGGGTAATAAAATAAGAAAAACTTATAGCAAAACTCATAGAGTTATGCAATGAACTCTTGATTAGTCTTGGTTTTACCGACTGGATCAAATTGTCGATGCCAGTAGCGCTACGTTAGCGTGTTTGATTTTGAATGAGGAGGGACGGCGGTGTTTTATTAAAAACTAATAATTCCCGATTTTGTTCTTCCATAAGCGTGAAAATATCTTCATTTAGCAGAATTCTCGGTTTTAATGTGTCTTTAAGATTAGATGAAATCTAAGAAACTTTCTAGAAAGTATTTAAATTTCTCTCACTACATTTTCGCCGTTTGGAGCAGTGGTATAAATTTATTAATACGAAGTACATAGCATTTCGGTTTTAACTTCATTCATCTTCATTTTTCGAAATTCCAATCTGTTCCGAAAATAAACAAATTTGCAAGCACGAGTATGACAACCGTTAACTTTTTTAATTTTTCAGAAACTCCTTAGCAACATGCGCGCGAATCACAACCAAAGTCAAGTTTCTGTGAACGTGTGCGTATGAGTGTGTGTTGGTGCGTGAGCGAGAGCCCCAAATTTGGTTTACCCGAAATTCCATTTAGCCTTATCGCTCATGGCCATCGTCCATTCGTACAACAACGCGTCCAACAACAAAAACCACCACAATGGCAACAACAACAATAGTAAACAGTTAATGCGTATGGCAAGAATGATATCAACAAGGAAGCAGCGCGTCGGGGCACATTAAATAACTCCTTGCCGCCACGAGCGTACGTTCTCTGTGCGTGTGTGTGTGTGTGTGTGTTTATGCACGTATGTGTGCGCATTAATATACAAATAAAGCTACATATTTTAAAACATATATGAGCGCACAATCATGGCAGCAAATATAACGGCCCACGTTAGTGCATGTGCCTTATCAGCGCAACATCTCTGAGGCACCAACACACACACATGGCCAACAGAGCGCTAAAGCTGGTGTGTGAGCGTGGTATTTATGGTGCGGTGTGTAAATAAAAATTTATACTTGTTTAATAATAAATTACATTTAACTTCCTTCTGGTAGCATTTGTTATGTGTGAGCATTTTATGGGGAGGGGGACTGAAGGGTTCGCAAAGCTGTACGCCAGCGATAAACCGGATAATAGCAAGCCAAAAGCATGCACCAGCAAACAAACTCACATGTGTGTTTGTATGTATGAATGTATGTGTGCGCACTATTCGGTTTGTTTGCGCAAACGTTCAAACTGCCAAATAGTCGTAATCCTTTCGTTTTACGCCGCCGTTAGTTTAAAATATGAAACATCCTTTTACAACAAAAAAAGACAAAAACAACAAAAATAATAATAAAGCTTATCGCTGATGAAAATCTTAGCACCAACTGCAGTCACATCATCGGTGACAACAAAAACGCTCGCTTACGAGCGCAATTGACAGCAGGAGAGAAGGGCAGAGAGAGAGAGAGAGAGAGAGAGGACAGGCGCGTGAAGCGGTCTGCTGATGATAAGTTGGCGAGCTATCTGACATTTATTTTTGGCCAGTGCACAGTGGGTGGCAGAAGATAGCTGGTCTTATGGGTAAGTGTGTGTATGCAGCAGCAGGCGATATTACATTTAACCGCCTCGCCTCACACAACTCTGCGAAGAATTTAGCAGCTAGTATCATCTAAATTCACCCATCTGTGTCCGTTTGTACGCACAATCCGTTGGATAAACGCTCTTATCTTTGCCGACCAGACGATATTATAATACAATTTCAAGTTGACGCGCGAACACGCCTTGCCACATCTCTGCGTGGCATGTTTCTGCTGCTTCCAAATCATATTTAATACTGTGTTCTTGGCCGGAGGAAATATGTAAGGACAGTCACTCAAGTGGCGCTTACACGTTGTCTCCGTTGGCACATTCATAAATTTATACAAACATTCATACATCACAATGATTTCCTTCAATTTCTGTGCTGTCGTTTGGCCGTCTCGTGTTGGAGTGGAGTATCCTTTTAGCCAATATATTTGGTGATAATTCTCATAACAAAATTGCTGCATTAGAAATGTGTGTGTGCAAACCTTGGTATGTATATGAGCCCTAGAAGAGTGTATATCGAAAGCGAAAATAAGTTTTAACCACAAATGTGGCAAGTCCTGGCAAAGTTTGGCAGGAGGAAAGTACATGAACGGTGGTTGTTGTACTCCTAAATTAAACTGCCTTAAAAAGAAGATGTCGGAAAGACCATATACTATATATACATATATATGTACATATAGGCTTATCGTTGTTTAAGAAATGTGTTCCAAAACGTGCGCCGAAGCTTATAAATTTAAAAGATCAGAGCAAACTCTTGCGGAAGGTATCTTGAAAAGAGGTGCAAATAATGCTTTAGAAATACGACAAAATTGAAATTATTATACTCTTGCAACATGTTGCTACAAAGTAATATAGTTTTGTTCATCTAACAGTTGTATGTATCACATAAAATTAATCGAGATAGATGTGGGTTATATACAATATATATAAATGATGAGGATGTTGAAACGAGTTGAAATCCGAGTGACTGTTTGTCTGTCCGTCCGTTCATCTGTTCGAGCAAGCTGTAACTTGAGTAAAAATTGAGACATCTTGATGAAACCTGGTACATGCGTTCCTTGCAAAAAAAAGTAAGGACGAGTTCGTAGAGGCCCCATATAACTAATATCAGATTTTCGAACATGCGGCTGGATTTGCTCCATATAACTGGACAGGTGCTACTCTGGACTGAGAAGCAAAGTCCTCTCTCGACAAACAAAAACCAAACTCTATAAGTCGCTCATAATTCCCGTCCTGCTGTATGGTGCAGAGGTTTGGACGATGTCAACAACCGATGAGTCGACCTTGCGAGTTTTCGAGTGAAAAGTTCTGCGAAAGATTTATGGTCCCTCGCGCGTTGGCCATGGCGAATATCGCATTCGATGGAACGATGAGCTGTACGAGATATATGCCGACATTGACATAGTTCAGCGAATTAAAAGACAGCGGCTACGCTGGCTAGGTCATGTTGTCGGATGGACGAAAACACTCCAGCTCTAAAAGTATTCGACGCAATACCCGCCGGGGGAAGCAGAGGAAGAGGAAGATGGATGGATGGACCAAACGGAGAAAGACCTGGTTTCGCTTGCGATATCCAATTGGCGTCACATAGCGAAAAGAAGAAACGACTGGCGCGCGGTTGTTAACTCGGCTATAATCGCGTAAGCGGTGTCTACGCCAATTAAGAAGATTGGACAGTAAGCCCTATGCGGACGGTTTATTGGAACTCTATAAACACGACAATTATATAAAACAATATTATAAAACTATGCAGAAAATAGTCGGATGAAAGCATGTTTACGAAACAGGAATTCTTGGTGACAACGACCCGTTTCCGGGCTATATAGTGCTTTTCGATAGCACGAAATGGTGTTTCCTGGATGCCGCTATGCTACACCATCAGTTCAGTGATTAAAGACGCAGACCTATTTTTTGGTATGGTCTTGATTGGCAAAGCTTCAAAATTCTAGTTTAGTCTATTTGTGAACTACTACAAACACCGAAATCAATGATTTTATTAAAAATCTTGAGCACTATTTATCGGATTTCCAAACGTCTTCAGTTGATAACAGAAAGAGAAGGGCTCATATTCGCGTGGCTTGAACCAAATTAGCAATAAAAAGTCATGGACACATCGATCAAATCAATGTTAAAACTTATTCGAAACGATCAAAATATTCAAGGATTCGACGAGGACAGCAACCAGCTGCTGAAATGGTTTGGTAGGCGGTCTCCTGTAGAAGTGTTACAGCTTTTCACTTCTGTGAAAAAGGGGTTAAAACTGGGAAAAGGTATACTAGCAACATATTTTAGAAGACGCGGTAAAACACTTAAGAGAGTATCTATTCGATGGGGAGCATTGAATCTGCCAGCAAGATTCTGCTTTGAATATAAGGCAAAAATCATCCAGTAGTGGCTTAATGGCAATATTCCTGGTTTCCAGGCTGCAGATAATTGGGCTTCTGTATATTGAGATTTGAATCCATTGGATTAGAGTTTGTGATCAGAGTTGAAGAACATGACCTGCTGATTACGCCACAGAAATTTGAAACTGTTAAAAAGCTTTGGTTCGAGCAGCATCGTAAATATCATGTAGAAAATAGAAGTAATTTAAAAATATAATCAAATAACTTTAGCTAATCAATCGATATCATAACAATTATGCTTAGGTAAATATATATAAACTGTAACCCCTGGGTGTATATTGTAAGTGCGGCACATACGTTATTGTAAATCCATCAAATTTGTGCGTGTATTATTAAACTTTTGCAATGATGTTGCAATTTTCTAGCAATGGAAATTTTATTTGCTACAAATAGCCAGCATCATTATTATTTATCTATCCTCCATTCGAAATCAATAGACCAATCATTATGGCTGACACTTTGACAGTAGTCATGAATGGCGATAAAATGTGATGACAGTTCATTTTAATACACGTCTATATGTACATATGTTTGCTATTTGTACTCACATATGTAATATAAAGTAGAAAAGCTGATTTTATGTTCAAGAGTGTTAGCTTAGAAGAATTCACAATAGGGAAAATTGAAAAGTTCCATTGACAGGACTATTAAGAATCTATAGAAGTTGACGTGAATATTTATCCGGCTTTTGATCTGACTAAACAGTAAGTGTCCATAACCTTTTACATATGTTTACTAATCAATTTAGTCGATTAAATATTTAACATTGTTCAGTAGCAACTTCAGTCTTGGGGAACTCAGAATCAACTCCAAGACCATGAAACAGCATTACCTGACCAAATAGTTCTCTGTAGATCGATATTTGCGACGAAATTATCATTTTCGTCTTCAAACTAAATGAAACTGTCGATTTGTCGATTATGCCTACACGCAAATGCTTGACATAGATATCTCAATGGTCACTGGTTCACACTCTGTCTATTAGAAACGTAATTGTATTAAGAACACTCAAAACTCATACTCATCTAAATTCTCTCGGGGTTGTTCAGATAATATTGTCAGTCTAATTAAATCATAAGTTTAATTCCGAAAGTAACGTTGTCCTTGTCGCTTCATTACAAACTGGCAATATTAGATAAAAATTAAAATACTCAAATTTTTAATATACAAATAGTGTAGTATAATATATACATAAATAATGAAGTCAGTAGCAACCAAAAAGGTCATTTATGCAACACACGAGGCGGCAATAAGAAACTTCAGGGAGCTTTCCGACATACTGCATTCTCTGTGATGAACGTGAAGTTAGTCAGAGTCCACAAAATGACCACTAGCACAAAACAAAACTACAACCGAAAGTAAATGTAAAATGTACATTTTGTATATAGTAGCTTAACATACATACATACGTACACGCACACTTCTAGAGCGAAGGACTTGGGGCAGATTTGTTAACAGAAGTCAACTAGAATTTTCCATTATACATGAAAAAGTGTGGAAATTTCGGATTGACAATTTGGCGAAGAACGCAAAGGACAAATGCTGCGAATGGGAGCGAGATTTTAAAGTATTATTTAGTGAAATGTGATAAATTCTAAAGGATTTACGTTACTCTTACTATGGTGCGATAGTAATGATGAGGAAATTGGTTGTGTTAGCATTTGTGAAATGCAGTGACTAGGTAAAAAGTTCTTTCAAAATGGAATGCAACAGAAGAAAATTGATGTTAGCCAACTTTTGTTATGAAATCTCTTGAAGAATCGTTACATTATTATTTTACAAAATTGTCGCTAAAGTGTAATCATTTTAATAGTTCTTTTCGCTTTATTATATATGAAAATGTTTGCGATAGTTAGTTCAGTTCATGTAGATTTAAATGTTCCTTTTAATTTCGAATATAAACCTATCGGCACGCCATGTTCGAATCGCCTCTGTTCTGCTCGCTTTGTTGAAGTGCCACTCACCTGTCAGTAGATGTGCAAAAGCAACAACAAATTTATCAAGTTTTCAAAAGAAGAAGAAATGCGTAGGCATCTCTGGTGCACTGGAAGCTGGGCATATGAAGAGGTCCGAACAAAGTCACGGCGAAATTCTCTCTTCTCTCAGCTGCATTCTTGAAAACTTCGATCACTGCCTCAGAGGGGCTACTCGTGGCGACTTTCTCTCTGCTCACATACCGAAGAGGGATATGTAGATGGGGAGAAGTTGCTGGAAAATAGGCGCAATCCGTTAATCTTAACTTTCGGCTGCAGAAGTTCCTGCTGTTAAGGTGGCGGTAGATGTACTGCTGCGAAAGGCAGCCTCTTTCAGAGCGATATTACTAGCATTGATCTCGACAACAGTGCACCCAAAGCTAGTAGAAAAGTGTTTGTCCTCACCAGAAATAGCGTAAAGATACTTCATCGTCAGAATCGTTTGGGTGCCTGGAAATAGCGGAATCGCTAGCAACTGCAACGCCGACCAGCTAGCCTTGGCCCGATTATATGAAGTTCTAGCACAGCACCAATGTATCTTGTGTGAGCTTAACAGACGTTGGTCAACGATATACTCTTGTGCGACTACAAGGTCTTTTGGCCTAGAGTAGAACGCAGGAGATCTTCTGAACTACTTGCCCTATGCCAAGTTCATCTTGCCGCAATGTTAGGGATTCTTACTGGACATTGACCAATAAGCATTCATACGTTAAGGCTAAAAATCTTGACGGACGCAATTTGTTAAAGTTCTATGAAGCAGGGTGAGGTGGACTGTTCAAGTGACATCCCTTTTGAAGTCAACCTCTTAACCTAACCTAACCTAGCTTCTTCCATTCCTTTTAAACTTGAAAATATTTTTTGTTATAGCCAATGATGGCGGCAGAAGGAGAGAGGAAGGTAGGGTATATGCGAACGTGGCTAGGCCCAAATCGTCTCGACACAAATGAATGATAGTGTAATGCTACATAGTCTGAAAAGTTAGCGAGATCAAGCTTGGTGCTAACACAAGTATAATATGTACCCGTGTAGAGACAGCAAGTTGAATGCGTTTGAGACGCATTTTAATGACGGAAAAATAGTGTTGAGGGCTTATGAATAATATTCGGTCAGCTTCGGTCAGCCAACACATATTAAATAATCTAATTAAATACCTTATGCAACATTGCTATTTTTCAATTGAAAATATAACATTTTTGCAAAAAACTAATACCAGGAAAAGTGTGGCCCCTAAACGGGATAGAAAATCCTATAAATATATTTTAATCCGCTTATGTTTTGCTAATCGCAATTTATTAATTTTAATGCACTTATCTAATTGCGGCTTAGCGCCGCAGCACGGCATCAAAGTATTAAGTGACCGAAGTGAGAAACTCTCCGCCAACCACCAGCTTTCCTCCACTGAGCCAGCTAAGCCAGCTAAGCCAGCAGCAATTTGGGTAGCAATTTTCAGTTTAACGGTTGATGGTGCTTTTGATTGCGCATTATATTATTTGATTTGACACCGATGATGACCCGCACACACCCACTCACACGCACACATGCACAAACATACTGCGACACTTGAGCCACAGCAAAACCACTTTACATACGAAAGATTCACAGGAAAACGCACGAAGGCATTGTGATGAAAGTACAGCATTACCCGCTTTCACACGCCGCAATGACAAGGGCGACTTGTCGACAGGGGTGTGGCTGAGTGTGCTCTGTCAAGTATATCATAGTCAATTTCCGAATGACAAAAAGTCAAAAGGATTCCGGGTGGTTGGACCAATGATACTAGAGAAAAGGGGTTACGTGTGAACAAACAGGCAACAATAGCGCCAACAACAGCGTCGCCCTTAGCAAACACACTCCGGCGCTGCCACCCCGACATTTCTGATTAACCCACTCAGCTATACGCACACACCACAATTGGCCGCTTGGCATCAGCGCCGCCTGGTCGGTGTGTTTTTATGACAGATAAAGCTCGGCATTAAAATAATACAAAAAAGGAACTTCAAATGGCTGCGAATGTGCATACCGCCGCAGCACGACGCGCCCGAAAGGGGTGACCGATAGCGTCCCACGGCGAGAGAGGAGAGATCGGCGACGGCTTTAGGATCGAAGAAGATTAAATTTTTATTGGCAAAATAATGCGAGTAAAGCGCTGACGCATTGCAGGGTTGGCTGCCGTTGGTGGCCAAAGGATATGCGGTCACTGGTGGCCAGTGGCGGTGTCAATGCTGCTGCTGCGTTGCTGCAGATGGCGATAAACTTCGGGCTTTTACTCCATGCTAAATACATGCACACATACAAATCGGTGTATAAAATGTTATCTGTTGCTTAGCACGCGACTTTGCAGCCAAGCGCTGGCCACCAGCAGCACCGATCACGCCCCAGCAGCGCATATAAATCTATTATTAGTTGACAGTGTATGTGTGGGTGTGAGCTTGCATTAATGCACGCGTTCTTATCTGCGCTCCTTCCACTCTTTATACTGGCTTTTTATTTTAAACCTTTTTGCTGTGCACTTTTAAACACTCGCTTTTATTGATTGATTTTTATGTGTAGACATACTCTTTCGCCAAAGTGGCGTTGGGCAATAAAGATTCTGATTAATTTCGATTTAACCAACCCCCTCTCACACTGCCTGCGCTTGGGTCAACATTATACTCAAACTCTTTGACTCTCTTCTATTCAATGGCTTTTTGGCCGTCGGGTGTGAAATTTAATTTAGTAATTTTATGGTCTGTTTTGATGTCAACTTTCACAGCTGACCATAAAAGTAAATATATTTGTTTGTTGTCTAATATTGAATATCGTGCGCATTAAAAATTTTATGTGACCATTATTGAATCTCTCCGACCCTTTTTAGTACTGCTGAGGAATGTGTGCCCCTGCACCAATTTTTTATGCAAATTTTTTCAACAATCAATGATTATGTTTTTATATAACTTTATGTGAATTTTTCCATTAATGTATTAAGAGAAGGAACAACTTGTGTGCGTATACATATTATATAAATATACATTATATATGTATATGTGTATAGTTTATGTAGGCATATGAGGCACGTCTCTGTTTGACTACTCACCTCTGCTATCGGCTGTCATCTCGTCTGTTGTTTCAGAACAATCACCTGTAATGAAAATGTTAAAATCGACATTAATGTGAAAGTTGTAGCTCAAACCCCTGAATAAACCTAAATAAAAGCGTTACTATTTGAACAAGAATATTTGAGATTTATCTATTTAGTATAAGAAAATATATGTAGTTAGTATGGAAAAATTTACCATAGAGGCCATCAACTGCAAATTTTCACATAGCTTGCTTTCAAGCGCCATCTAACGGGTGGGCCATCTAACGTTTTAAATTTGAATTATCTATATTTCGACATTGGAAACCTCAAATACCATTCGGAAAGTGACAGATATTCAGTAAAAAAGTCTAAAATTTACGAAATGGGTCGCTATTCACTAGAAGAAAACTGGGAAATATTGAAAACTTTTTTCCAAAGTGGTGAGTCAAGTGGATGGTCAATTTTACCGAAAAATCATCTTTTCGGACGAGGCTCATTTCCACCTCGGTGGTTACGTTAACAAGCAGAATTGTCACATTTGGCGCACAGAAAACCCGCACGTAATCGTCCAGAAGCCAATGCACCCAGCACGAATCAGTGTATGGTGCGGATTTTGGTCTGGTGGAGTCATCGGCCCATTTTTCTTCGAAAATGAATATGGAACCGACGTAACCATCAATGGTGAGTGATATCGCGCAATTTTAACCGAATTTTTCTTCAAGCAAATTGAAGAGGAAGACTTGGACAACATTTGGTTCCAGCAGCACGGTGCTACGTGCCATACAGCAAACGCTACATTCAATCTTTTTCGCCCTATCTTCGAAAATCGCATAATCAGCAAAAGAGGTGATGTGAATTGGCCTCCCAGAAGCTGCGATTTAACTCCGTTGGACTATTTTCTGTGGGGAGCTGTTAAAGATAAATGTTACGTTAACCATCCAGAAACAATTCAAGATCTAAAGTACGAGATTCAAGCTGCTGTAACTGCCATAGGGCCTGAAATCATCGAGAAAGTACTCCATGATTGGGTGGATCGGATAAGCTACTGAAAACTCAGCCGTGGTAGTCATTTGTCCGAAATTGTTTTCCACAAATAAATTTCATAAAACAACCTTTTAAATAAATGTTAGACCTTTGAAAAATATCAAGCCGTTTTTTTATTGACTTTTTAAATTTAACATTTTATATGGCCCACCCTGTATACTATATCGACTGTTGCGTTAGAATCTGCTATCTTTATCGATTTTCCAGTGAGAATTTCATGACATTTTATGGATTAGAAGTGAAGTTATTGCCTTTTAAGTGTCAGTATGTATCATCAAAAATCAAAAATCAGCCGAATCATTATTGAAATTCATGGAAATGGGATCGAACATTTCCAAAACATCGATTTATAGCATTTTGACCGAACATTTGGGCTTACGAAAGGTGTATATACGATTTTTCCCGCACAAATTGACTGACGACCAAAAATTGCCCGGAACCCCAAATTCAAGGGACGATTATTTGACCAAAAATCACATTTTAACCATTAACTACTCCCCGTATTCACCTGATATGGAAATGCCACTTCTTCCTTTTTGGAAAAATATATTTGCCCATGAAAGGAAAGCGTTATACAGACGTGTAGGTCATTCAAAAGGCTTGTACCGGCATACTGGCGGCCAATACCAACATAAGATGATAGACATTTTCTGAGTTGAACTTTTGACTAGGCCTAATCCACGCTAAAGTGTGTCAAATAAGGAAATTTTCCACACCCGAACTTTATTGTGACCATTCAATTTGTATGAGAGCTACATATATGGTTTATTGATCCGATGTCGGCAGTTTGGACAAATGATTACCTTCTGAAAGAGAAAAGTATGTGTGCAAAATGACGACATATCAACAACTAAGGGACAGTTCGTGTGCAGACGGACGTGGCTAAATTCACTCAGCTCGTCAAGCTGATAATTTTTATATACATTTATAGGGTATCTGACGTTTCCTTACGGGTGTTACAAACATCGTGGCAAACTTGATACACCTTGTTATAATAAATAAGGTATTAAACAAAGGAAACAAGCTTCGGTAAATGTGCAGGAAGTTTTCGATTGCAACAGATTTGCAATAGAATTCCCAGGTGAAGGTGAAAAAGAACTAAACTGACTCAATTTGTATAAAATATGCTCCTAATTCAAAACAAAATACCTAAATGTCTTCAGAAACTATATTTTTGTAGCAGAAAAATATAATTCTATGCTATGCAATTAAACTGTCCAGATGGAAAGGGCCATCTGTTGATAAGATTGTCTCACAGTTAAAACAACTCACGCTTTATCAGTTAAAACGAAGATATTAAAAAAAGTACGTCTACATTAATCATTTTCTTCGCAGAATGTGAAATCTCAAACGAAATGAAAAAATAAAAGAAATATTGAAAAAAATGGCATATTTACATAGATTGATCCTCGGCGAGGGGAAAGTAAAGAAACCAGCTATCTGCGAAGAGTTCAAAACCAACACCACCCGCGAGAGTTCAAAATAAATTATACATGATTTCCATCATAGGTCACATTCTGCGAAGAAAATGACTTTGAGTTGCCAGTACATAATTTTACATATATGGAAAGCGTTATGCAGACGTAGAGGCCATTCGAAAGGCTTGCACCGTCATACTGGCAGCCATAACGGTCAACGAGCTAAACCACTCGTTCGACATTTTGTACCATGCAAAAAGCTATATTGAAGCAGAAGGAGACTATTTAAAAAAAAAATAGATTTTGCCGAAAAAACCATTTGTATTGATTTTTTAACTCCTGTGTACTTTGGAAAGTACCTTGTTGTTGCGTTTGAATGAGGATGAACGTATCTTTCTAGTTTTGCAAGTTTTCAACAAATAACGTTTGATTTAAATATAAAGTTCGGAAATTTTTCGGAAACATCTTGTATTGAGCATGGGGAAGCTGTCGGCGGATAATGAGAAAGGAGTTTTTGAATCATTTCATGACCGTCAGCGAATCATGGATTAACTGGGCAAGGACTGCACGGAATAGGTTTCAACTGACAAAGGCTGTCTTATCGGCTGGACGGGAAAGGCCTAATTATTATGTTGATTTAAAGTCGAATTTAAAAACGAAAAAAAAAATTTTTTGCGATCATGACAACGCATCTGCTCACACCTTCACCACAGTCACTGCCTAATCGGTCGCTGCCACATTCATATCGACAACAAGGATTCCTGTTTTAAAGACCTGCAGAAAACGTATTTTTCAGACGGTCAGTTAAAGAATTTGATGCATCACTGAGTCAAAGGTATCGAAAGTGAACTGAAAAATGCCACTGATTAATGCCTCGTTATTGTTAATAATTCAATACTTGTGATATTATTACATAATTATTAAATAAAGAGGTTAGCTACTTAGTCAGTTAAAATTGAAGTTAAATCCATGGGAGGTTTACTCAAAACGTACTGTTTATTAGACAATTAAGACAATTTCAGCACTTTTCTCAATTCGCACTAGGCTACTCTAGTTCTAAATTTACCATACAATGAACAATTAACTAATTGAACAATTAGTATTTTATTGGCAGTCAATTAATAGAAGCTTCCCATGCAACCCTGTGAAATCTGTGTTATGAGAGAATAAAACAGTTCAATGAAATGATCAGAGTGAATAATTGAATCCATAGTATATACTACATAATACTTCTAATTACTTAAATAATAATTATATTCAATTGCATGAAAATGGAGCTTTTTAAGCGATTATCGGTTGAACAGTCTATGTAATAAAAAATATGGCATTTATTGAGTGAAAGGAGTTGATGGAAGAAAGGGTTATTTGATGGATCCACAAATTATAACCCCACAGGAAAAATTCTAACGTTCTTGATGGCTAATCGACCGGCCCCAAAAGGTGAAATTATCTGTTCATCATAGCGTTCCTCAATAAATCATTGATTAATGTGATCAATGCGGAAGTGGCACCGTCTTGTTGAAACTAAATGTCGAGCTTCAATTACAGGCATTACGGTTATTATGGCCCGATAACAATCGCCATTGACGGTTACGTTATCACCGGCATCATTTTTGAAGAAATATAGACCGAAAATTCCATCGACCCAAAAATCACTTCAAACCGGTTTTTTTTTCTCGGAGAATCTCATCTGCTTGCTTTTCGTCTAAAACGCGGAAATTTTGCTTGTTTACACCCCCAATGAGCCAGAAATGGGCCCATCGCTGAACAAAATTTGGCTCGAAAACGTGTGGATCTTCTGGAACTTCTCAAGAGCCCATAGAGCGAAGCGATGTCGCTGGGATTTAAGTTTTTGGCGTAAAATATGCCAAGTCGTTCTATATGTCAGTCCGAGTCATTGCGAACAGCGCCGAATCGACTCTCCACGGTCTTTGTGTACACTCTCACTGCGTACTGTACGTAGTTTATTCGATCAAATATTATTCAATAATGAATTTACAGAAGACGAACTTTCGTAATAAAGTTGAACGATTTGTAAACGTTGTTCAGGCATAAGTCTTTCCATGATGAAGTACCAAACAACTGAACCAAAATAATATGACAGCTGTACAAGACTCACCATGATCTGTCAAAAAGGCTACTGAAAAAAGTACCTTTTTTGGCTCCCCCGTTAAAAATTAGTAATCACTTTTCCCCACTCATACAACAGCGATAAAAATTTCTTGTAAGAACCACAGCGTCCGATTTCCAGGAAAAACTTCTTGCATTTAAATATATAGTATTTAATTGATTAAACACAGCATTGAGCTGTGTATCAAAACGAGATGAAATCATAACTCTGCTGGTAGAAAAGTAAACACTAAAATTAAAAATGCCATGATAACACATCGCTTTCCGCGGAAACCGGGCAGCAGCTGCTCCACCGCCCACCAACGCCAACTGTTCGCTAGATTAAAGTTAATCCAAAGCAAGCCACCGACTTCAAGCCGACATGGCGCGATGGCTCACCGCACTCCAAGCGGGCGATGGTGCGCTCAATGTTGTTGTTGTTGTTGCTGTTTCGCATATCAAAGACTTTAGTTCGCCCTCTTAACAAATTTACATTACAATCGCTACCGAGAATATGAGCGCTCATACATACTTAGATAGCACTTGTGTGCTTGCATGTGTGTATGTGTTTGTGTGCTTGATGTGCATATGTTTAATATACGCCATACTGGTTGGTTGTTGGTTGTTTTTGTTGCGGTTATTGTTGATATCTTAAGGGAATAATAATTGTTTCAAGTGAAACAATGTGTATTTTTTCCAACTCGTATCGCATTGTACTCCATTATTGTTCGTAGTTAACTTGCTGATTGTATAAATGATTGTTTGCCGCTATGCATATGTGTGTGTATGAATGTTTGTATGTAAATACCAATGTTGGATTTACGCTACAAAAGCGCTCATATCCATATGGATATGCTACATTCATGCACATATTTCGACAATTTCGCTGTTCGTTCTCCGCCGCTGGCCCCGGCGTTTTTCCCCCAACTTCTTTGGTCGCGTCTTTTGCGCTCGATTTTGGCTTGAGCTCTGTGGTTTTTTTTGGTGTTCTTGTATTTTTGTGTTTTGTGTTGAGAATGTGATTAAATTTTGCTGATATTCACTTCAAGGAATTATAATAACAATAATAACAACAATCCGCAGAATTCGTTGTTTTACTTTTTGTTTTTGTTTCCTCCTTCTTCATTTCTAGATCGTAGATACCGTATGCTCATACCCACACACATGCGCTAAACGCTTCCACACAAACACATACGCAGTCAAATGCGTGTAAAATTGTCAGTGTGTGTGTGTGTTGTGCACGTGTTTCGGCGTAGTTAGTGTGTTTGTGTGTGTTTTTATAAATGAATGTATCCAACAGATAGTAAACTGATAACAATCCGAGTTGGAGTAGCAGCAGCAGCAACAACAACAACAATACTCAGTATTCCCCTGTAGAGTGATGCAGGAATACTTGTATGTAGGCAGGTCGGTCGGCTGACTGAGTGACTAGCCGGCTGCCGGGTTGGCTGGCAAGCGGCTTGGCCGTAAGGCTGCTCAGCCGGCTGATCGTTTATTTGCTCGCTCGCATGGTTGGCTGGTGTATTTGCTGAGCTCAGCGTTTGGCAATTGTGGCGGCGGACGGTAGGCAGGAAGTCCAACACTGTCAGGCGTGAATATAGTCAGTTACATATTAAGTATTCGTGCAGATGTTAGTCAGTCGATTTGGCAGTTATTTAGCAGTAATTTGAATTGCTTATGATTTGGTATGAGAAGTGTGCATGTAGTATATTATATGATATCTACAAGCCCATACAAGTGCATGTATGGGTATGATAAATTATCACCCAGCAGAGCTTCGATTCACTCTTCGATTAACATGGGAGTGTTCCATTCGATTTTGGCTGAGAATTGAAGATATTTTGTCTAAGAAAACGAATTGGATTTTATTCTAAAATAATATGATAAAAGGAAACACAAAGTACTGTCGTAATTATTAAATGATTTTAAAAATCTCTGGCCTCGAAGAATTATTTATAAAGTTCACAGTAAGTAACATCGAAGCTTGTTTGATTAGGTGCTGATATCTTCTTGCTTTGGTCGACTGAAGTGTTGATCTTTTATTTAGTTTCGTTCGACATTAAGTTTATTGTTTACTCAAAGCTCGGTGGACTTTGAATATTTTTCAAGTGGTCTCACATATGTATGAAGGATTAGAACATACTTTCTGTATCAAAAACACCTATTTTGGGATGGGAGACTTACATCTTAGTGAAGGTTTGGTCAAGTTTTCGGACAAATTTTTAGTGTGTGCTCTGATACATAAATAATAAGAGCGTTCTCTCCTTTTCTTACAGCTGAGAGACTGATTTTGTAATGACTTATGATGGTGATATTTTTCATAAATCATTGCTTTCAAAATTATCATTAGAACCAAAAATGCTTTCAGTTTTTATTGAAGATACATATGAGTTCTCCAAATAACCTATTTTTTTCTTGCTTATTTACAAGGAAAACAAGTTTGTTCTATTGCTTCCAGCGAATAGTTTTTCAGTAAGTGCCACCCTGTTACTTTTACGAAGTATCTGGAAATAAACGTTTTTCTTGGAACTTTTTAAATTGTTTTGTTCTTAAAACGGCATTTTTCTATGGCTTGCGTATTCCTTTCTCAAACATCTGCTCATGTTAAACAATACCGTCTCTTTGGAAAATTAGTTATATTCAGCCTCCTGGAGGAAGGGTAACATATACAGTACTTGTATATAAAGTGTGTCCCAAGGGTGTAATGCAAGATTTAAATTTGAAGATTCAAAATGCAGCAAGGTCGTTTTCCACCTGGTCTTTTCAACGGAGTGGAGGTCTTCCTTTTCCTCTGCTTCCACCAGCGGGTACGGCGTCTAATACTCCCACAGCTGAAATCTTTTTATCCATTCGGAGGACATGCCAGCGAAACCGTTGTTTCTTAATTCGTTGAACTATGCCAATGCCGTCGTATATCTCGTACATCTCATTTTTTTATCGAATGTGATATTCGGCGTTGACAAAGCGCAAAGAACCATAAATCTTTCACAGAACTTTTCTCTCGAAAACTCGTAACGTTGACTCATCAGATGTTGTCATCGTCCACGCACCATATATCTGGACGGGAATACTGAGTGACTCAAACAGGGGAATAATGACTGAAAAGAGCTGACTTAAACAGTCTGTGACTCTTTGTTGCTTCGTTTGTCAATTAATGGTGATTTAACACCAGTAGATTTATTTTTATAGGGTTATTTAAAATCATAGGTCTATTGCAACAAGCCCACAACCACAAAGGCGGAAATTCAACGTTGAAACAATGAAATTCAGCCATATTTACTCAGAGTAAAGTTCTTATTTGTATAAAAAGCCGTGGAAGTCATTTGCTCGATGTGTTATTCCACATCCTATGTACTTTATGATTCAATAAAATAATTACTATCGAAAGACTATTTACAAGTAACTTGTAATTCCAATCTTGCGTTGATTTTGGGACACACTTTAGATTGCATATACTTCATAATTAATTCGCGCTTTGAAAGTTCTATTAAATTAATTAATTAATCATTTTTAATATTACAATTCAACTGATTTCGATCTTACGCATGCGAAACTTTACCATTTCTTTATCAATTTAAATTTCCCCATCTGTTTTAAACTTTTGACAACCGCCACACATAATATGACACGACGCCCCTTTTTTATTTATTTAGTTAAGTCTATGAACATTGCTTTTTGAGTGAATTAAGATTTCTATCAATTTATATATATAATTTTATATCTACAAGCAAGAAAAACGTTAACTTCGGTTCCACCAAAGCTATATTACCCTTCCAATTAAAAAGTTCTCCAACACTAGCTTGATTTTGATTATTCAGTTTGTATGACAGCTATATGCTATAGTGGCCTTTTTTGGGGAGAAAAAGACTTGCGCAAACTCAGATCGATATCTCAAAAAGTAGAGTGAATCAGTATGATATTTGAGAGATATTTTTACTTTTCTTTTCAGTGGTATATTCCTCATGGCAGATATTAAGGGGTTACATGGGATTCCAGCCTTTTTCAAATTGTTTTTCTCATATGAAAACTGAAATATTTTATTTGATTTTTACTTTTAATCTATTAACTTAAAAATTCTGAAATGTTGAAATGTTGTTGTAGGATTATCTAAAGTGAAAGAAAGAGCGTTTTTATTAAAACCTTAACTTAAAACTTGCACGAAGGAAAAAAACTGAAAATTGGATTTTTGGCAGAAAATTTCACAACCTTTTTTTAAATAGTTGTAATCAAAAAAATGCTCCGTCCAAGTCTCTAAGAATTGTATCTCAAAACTCTGTGTAAAATTTTATGAAGATCGGTAGAGTAGTCCAAGAGAAATCTTTTTAACCGACTTCAAAAACACAGTTTCAAGAAAAACGCTTTTAAAGACGGCGCACTTAGCCTAGCTAACCTCGAGCGCAAAAGTTCACAAGGCCGTATCTCCGAAACCATTAGCCGGATCAACTTGAAAATTTAGGACAATATTCTAGAGGTGTTGTAATATAATAAGGCAATAAAAAAATTGATTTTTTTTTTTAACCCGTAAACCCATGTAACCCCTTAGCGAAAAAGACTTTTCCGATTAGGCGGAATTAATTTTTTGTGTGAATCAACCATGCACAGAGCCTTAGCCACTCACTAACTCAGCATACACCGTTACAATATTAACTTTTAATTCTTTTTGATTTAAAAAAAACAAGAGTTTTTCACTTACCAAACATTATTATTTTTACAAACCGCTATCCAACACTGTGCGCCAGCTGTGACTGCATGCTCAATATGCGCCCTTTATTTTTACGCTCTCTCTCTTCACTTCACTTATTCGCTCACTAACACTATGCCGATATATCAGCGCACGATAATGAACACTTTGCGAGAGGAACGAGTGGGGTGTACACCCCCACCAAAATGCTGGTTACTACTGCGGTGAGTGAGTGAATGTGAGTGTGAGCGTGCTTGTAGCAGCAGTCAGTCACATGCACAACAACACCACCAATACAGCGAAAGAGAAACACGCTGATTTTATCACAAGCAAATATACGAGAAGCACAACAAAAATAAGAACAACAATAAAAAAAAAAACAAAAACACGACAACAGCAGCAGAGTAGCAATGTTGAATGTTGACGATTTTTATCGCCGCATATTTTATAACTCAACACCGATATCAACGTATGTATGCATGTGCGTGTGTATGTTTGTGTGAAAACAATGCACGAACGGATTGTGGAGTGACGGAATGGCGTTTTTTTGTTGTTTTTTGTTTGCTGGATTGGATGTTTTTATTCACTTCGAAAGTTGAGTAATGCCGTTGTAATGCACTTGTGATTGGAAATACAGCAATTCACGCATAGCACTTTCACAGCTTGTAAATATTGATAGAATATTACCAAAAAAAAAAACAATTTTTGGGAATACGAAATTATGAAATAGAACACTGTTTCCCCATTTAAGGCAATAAATTTATAAATATTTGCAATAATTAAAAAAAAATTAGTAAAAATTCTTGGTTTTTATTCCGCACTTCTACTTCGCTATTTCACTTGTTTTTGAGCAATTCTGCTTTGCTCAGCCCTTTCGCAACGCAACAAACTCGCATACATAGGCGCAGTAAGCCAGCGCGTACGTGTGTTATACGCTTTTTATCACAGCATTGGCATCAACATACATTTGTTGTTGTTTTTCGCATTAGCCTGCATTTTGTATGTTTATCTTTTGAAGATTTAATTAGCGCATTTTTCGAAAATGTTGAATTTTACGCGCGCTTTTTGCGTCACAATACTGCGCGATTTGGGCCAAGTTAAGACAAGCAACACACAATCGGAACGCGCTTTATATACACAAAAACAATACGCGATTGAAAAAAGTAAAATAAATTCGTAGCAAGCACGGCGCAGCGGATCACGACGTATCGTATTGAAATATTTTGGCGCCGACTGCAGCACGTTATGTTACTCGTTTCACGTTCTATGACCAACTGAAACGGCCACAATAAAATCATACTCAGCGCGCGCGCACACACACAGCCGCATGTGCTCGCACACACAGCGGTGTGGCAATCGCTTACGGAGCGGGAATGTGCGCTCACTGCGTCAAAACGCGCTCTTAACGCTGAACGCCAGCTAGTGATTGAGTGAGCGCTGTGCTGTTTGTTGTCGCATTTGTTGTTGTTGGCTTACAGCACAGCTGATAGCTAAATGGGGCGCGCTGCTGGCAGCCCCTAAAAGGGTTGAATTCTCGCTGCGGCAGTAGAAAGAGCGCTTTCTGCGAAGTGAAAATATGGCTGCTGAGAGAGAGTAAGTTTTCACGCGTTTGCTGGTGGTTTGTTTAGTCAGCAGGATTATTACCAACCCCGTTTTGGGCGTTTATCTTCGAACTTCTTCTTTATCAAGGAGCGCCTTTGCTTTTGCCACAAAACCGCGTGTTCGTGCTGCTATCTTAGTCTGGTCGCCGCTTACTTTGCTTGTTTGTTTGCTGGCCAGCTGGAAAGCATGCTTGATACATGCTGTAGCGCTGCATACAATTCGCTTTGTTTGCTCCAAAATTCTTTTGTAAGCTGCGCTCGTAAGCTTTGCGCTTGTTTAGCGAAATATTACTGCTATCAGTTGAGCGTTCGTGTGTCGGCCAAGTAATCAGCATTGAAACCGCCCACCCGCTTGTCGTCCAACCGCTTGCTCCACTTGGCTGTCTGCCTGTTCACTGATACGCTCGCGCGCGCGCACACACACGCTTTCAGCCGACGCTTACCCCCATTGGCTTGTCGTTTACTCATTTACTTGCTCCATGTTTTATTTTATTTGTTTTTGTTTTTGTTTTGTTGTTTGATTTCAGTTACGAGTGGAGTTATACTCAAATGTTGAATAGCAAGCCAGAAACAAAAAGGAGGGTATGAAAAACTGATAAAACGCTGATAAGCGCACAGCACAGCGCAGCTAGATAACATCGCCCGAATGCAGCTACAACAGCTGAAACTTTAGTGAAAACCCACACACAAACACGAACGCTTGGTCATGCGCACATGAGCATACAAATGCATCATTCCGACACATACTCGCAACATATTGAGTGCGGTGTACATCTGTATGTACGAGTATAAAAATGTGTAGTCAGTGAAACAACGAGTCAGTCAGTCAGCTAGCCGGGTAATGATACGCACAGTGTGCTAATTTGAGCAAATTTTAGAAATTTTTCGAATAAGAATACACAGTAGGTTAGTTTGCATGCTGCGGATTCGATCTTAGTTCCTGACTAAGACACGGACTGTCTGAAACCTGGGAGAGGTTAGAAAACATGCACGATTTTGAAAAGAATTTATGGTGTATAAAGTTCTAAAACAGGTATTCTTTACCAGCGCTATGTATTCTTGAAAAATATATAACTTCTGAATATTATGCTAAATTAATGAAAATATACCATTTAGAAAACGCCCCGGACTTTTTTGTATAAGGAGGCGTAAGGGAACACTCATTGATATCAGATGCTTCGCTCGGAAGCAGAAACGTACCTGAAAATAGAAGGAGATGGTAATATATACTTAGACACAATTTACATATATGTAGTTTTCAAGTCTAAAGCTCTACTACTTTCATTGGCTTGGTTTCCATGTGGTCATAGTGTTTTTGCGCCAACTACTCAATTCAATCAGTCTGTCTTATGCGCGAGACACTGGACAACAAGAAGAAAGGTGATCAATTACCTGGGTTTAAGTTTATATTCCAGACTTACGAGGTATGACAATCAAGTAATGAGACTGATTCCATAAAAACCGTATAATTGGAAATTATTCTACAACTCTGCCATCCCCTTCAAAGTAGTCCCCTTGGGCAGCTATACAGCGATTCCAGCGCGTTTTCAATGCTTCGTAACATTTTTGGAACGCTTCGACTCTGATGTCCGCGAGTACTCTCGTCACGGCCGCCTGGATGTCCGTAATCGACTCAAAATGGGTTCCTTTGACCACCGATTTTGTTTTAGGAAACAAAAAAAGTCACAGGGTGACATGTCGGGCGAATAAGGCGGCTGTTGCAACATGGCGATCCCTTTAGAGGCCAAGTACTGGGGCACGCTGAGGGCGGTGTGGCACGGCGCGTTGTCGTGATGAACGATCAAGTTACGAGCGATGTCTGGGCGCACCCTGTTGACTCATTTTCGCAATCTTTCGAGTACTTGGCAATAGAAGACTTCATTCACAGTTTTCCCCGGTGGAACGAATTCTTTATGGACGATTCCACGGCTATTCCGCATATCGGCTGGTCTCCCACTCCGCGCCTTGTCTTCCACGCTTTCACGCCCCTCCTTAAACTCTTTGTGCCATCGAAACACCTGGGCACGACTAAGAGCACTATCACCATACACTCTTACAATTTTAGCGTACGTTTCCGAAGCTGTTTCGCCCAATCTGCCGCAAAATTTTTTCGCGACGCGTTGCTCTTGATTTCGTTTTTCCATTTTCGTGACGAGCACTACAAACACACACATACATCAATGGAGAAGGGAGGGATGCGAAAAAAGAAATAGGAAATTTCAAGGTCACAGGTTTACCACAAGCGCGGCAATAAAATCAGTCTCATTACTTAATTGTCAAACCTCATATGGATATACTGCGATTAAGGCGTCTAAAGTAACTTTTCAACTTAGCAGGTTGATAGCCAACAGAGGACCGACAGTAGACAACGGGAGCTTTTGAGACTACCATACTGAATGTCGAGCTATGGGTTGACTCATTAGGGAAAATACCCGACAAGAAGTCTTATGAAAAGAGTATCGCCCAGCTGATCTATGGATATCGGCATATTGCATAATTTCGGGGGAAGCTGTATTGGTACTAAGCGGAAGAATGCCCGTCGACTTACCAGCGATTGATAGAGATAAAATGTATCTTAAAGAAACGGAAATAAAGAATGAATCAAACATTGACAAACTCGTTGGGAGCAAGGACGTAGATGGACGATTAGGCCAAATATAAAAGTGTGATCAATTAGGAAATGCGGCGAAGTGGATTTCTATACTACACAGATATTATCCGGGCACGGTTATGTTGGGAAATCGCTCTTCATACTTTTTACCTTAATAATGTCGGTTCATATTAACGATTTTCGGGTTTTCTTTTTCTTTTGTTTTACTGAAGAATTGAATATTTATGTTAAGAGCTCATGAAAGGTAAATCAAAACTGTGAGTTATCCGTTTGAATTGCCTCTAATTTTCACTATAATAGCACAAATAATTATCAAATGTAAAATCTCCGGCCTGATACATAGTTGGCGATTCTAGAATTAAATCCAAATGTTTTTAAGTTAAGCCAAACCTTCAAAAGGCAGGCGTATAAATTTGACGAATGAGTTTGTGTATTAAATCATTTTGAGTGAAGCAACTTTTATTATTGTGAAAAAGTGAATAACAAATAGCTTCGCATGTTAATAAAATATTATTTTTGAAGGGAAAAAGTACAGTTGAAGCAAAAACTTGGCTGGATGAGTTACCGGACACTGCCACAAGAAAAGCAACCATCAAGTTTAGACGTGATGAAATGAGTACCGAAGAGGATGAACGCAGTGGACGTCCAAAAGAGATTGTTACCGACGGAAACATCAAAAAAAGTCCACAAAAAATGTTGAATGACCATAAAATGAAGTACTATAAAGATATCAACAGAACGTGTACATCTATCATTTACGAATAATTAGTCGTGAGGAAGCTTTGTGCTAAGTAGGTGCCGCGCGAGCCCAATTTTGACCAAAAACCTCGATTAGTTGATGATTCGTTTTGAGAAGTTCAAGCGTATAAACTTCCAGGTTTTGCGTCGATATGTGGTAATGGCTGAAACATGGCTTCATCATTTCACGCCGGAATTCAATCGACAGTCATTGTAGTGGACTGCACACTATACCCCGCGACAACGCAACAGTCGGATGGCAAGGTTATGGCGTCTGTAGGGCCCTCAACAGTGACTTTTACATAGCATTATTGGACCGTTCGTAGAACGAAATCACAGAAAAGTGGTCAAAAGATTGCTTGCTGCAAAAAGGATCGTCGAATGAAGAGCTAATCGTCGAAACTGAGGCTTATTTTGCAGCAAAAGACAAATCCTACTAAAAAATGGTATCGAGAAATCGGAGGACCGCTATAATCAGTGTGTCATCCTTGAAGAGAACTATGTTGAATAAAAATAAAAGGTTTTTTGTCTAATCGATACACGGTGCTTCCACCATAATTTGGCAGCTATGAATGAACATACATATATAAACGCATATACAAACTTACAAACATGTATACATGCATATATATAGAAAATGTTGCATACTAATAATGCGAATGAATCGTCACTACGTCCAATGCCAATCGCAACATTTTGTGTCGAACTGTGACCCAAGCGAGAAACCATAACCAGACCGAATTGAAGCAAAATAAAACAAAACACGGCACACAGTCGTCGAAATGAGTTTTGTTTTGTGTACTTTGTATCTGTAGATTTGACATGCATATGTGTGGTGTATGTATGTAACTGTGTATATATGTATGTGTTTTGGCTGTACGGCTGTGGCAAGTTGAGACGATGAGCGATGCTTTTGTGCGATAGCGAGTCTACAGCTAATGGAATTCTGATTATTGTGCGGCGATAAGGTGTTTCATATAATTGTATCTGTATCTGACGCTACACAATGCCACAACCGACCAACCGACCAGCCAAGCAACCAGTCAAACCGAAACCGAGCGCTGCTGTGAGGCAATGAGCGTACAGCGGACGCCGGACGACGAAGGACGGGCGATGAGCGAGTCAGTACACTTGGCTAGCGGACCGTTATATGTTTGTATGTATGCAGCCGCCGCTGATAGTGCTGCGGCTGTTGCTGCTGCTACCCGCCACCGTAGACGGATGTTTATCTATCTATCTGCCTGTGTCGGACGGTCGATCAGCCAACCGGCTGACTTGCTAGTCAGCCAACAAACAAATCAGCCGTCTTGACTGTGGGCAGCAAGTGAGTTGTGGCAGCGTGAAGTGAGCGGAGTACGCGTGAGCGGTAAGATAGTGCGCGCTCATGCCCGCTTTGCCACTTCCTCTGACCCCCCAGCGGCTGATTTACACTGAGCCATACACACACACACACACACACACACACACACACAAATGTATTTGGACGTCCATGTATATCCTGCAATAAATGCTTGCGCTAGCTTGCTAAGTATGGTTTATTTGGGTTTTGCTTAGCCGGAGCCGCTTATCAAATTTCTCTGATCAATTTTAATGTTGCTCTGCGTTCGCTTGTCCGCCACAACGTAAACTCTTATCGCTGTTTGCATTTTCTTGGCATTATAATAATAGCGCCGGTATCTTGGCGGTCGCATCACACAGCCACACACACACACACACACTTGCCTGTGCAAATACTCATTCGCACTTGAGCTGCTTTTCGTTTTACTCAACCACTCTCTGATTATACTCTCTCTCTCTCTATCTCTACTTGAGCACAATCTCTATCAACTATTTGGCTTATTTGATTTCTCTTATTTGTATTTGCTCAACAATCAGCTGTTCCGTGTTGCGCATGCGCCTACTCAGCTGCTGTGCAATCTATCGACGTTGGCCTACGCCACCAGCACCACTCGCTCCATCACCACCACCACCAGCACCAGTGGCTGTCAACTAGAAGTAATGCCGAAATTATTAACACCAACAGCCCTACAACAACACCAACAATCAGGCTTACCATCACATATTTACAAACTTTTTTCACAACAGCAGTGTTGTATTGTTGTTGTTGTCGTACATTGTTGACTTTTAATTAGATTTATTGGGAAATTTTCATTTTAGGGTTGTTGTGCGTATGCACTATCGCCAATTATCATACAACAGCTCACACACACTTACACTCATACACCTTCTGTATTCCAAATTAACATAAGTGTGTATGTGTGTGTGTATCTCTTCTTGCATGTGTGTTGCTGTTTAATTGCTAAGCTCACTATCAAGTTGCCACAGGGGCTTACGTCTGCTGACGGCTGGCTGTTAGGCACTGCCTTTGCTGGTGGGTGTCGCTTCACCGCTTTTGCGATAAACACATCATCCTCTGCTCGTATCTGTTTCACATTGATAAGCCGTAAGTCATTACTACAGGGGCGGATTCGAGCCCTGTTTGCTTGAAATGGCAATGGACTTTGTGCTCGTACGCATTACTAACAGTTTCTGTGTCCTGTTATGTTCGGCGCTTATCGTCTGATCTGCATAGTTAGATTAAACCGTTATCAATTTTCGCTCAGACTTTTAAGTGAAATAAAAAAATATTAACTTCGGCCGCACCGAAGCTATAATATTCTTCATAGGTTTCCTAAAAATAACTTCATTTTGAGCGGTATTTTTGTATATCAGATATAGTATGCTATATTTGCCGATTTGAATAAGATTTTCGGATATTATACTGTTGCTTTAGAAACATGTCAAAGCCAATATATCTTGTCAAATAAGAAAGTTTTCCCTACAAGAACTTGACTTTGATCGGTCAGTTTCCATGGGAGCTATACATACGCTGTAGTAAATCGATATTGGAGGTTCCGAAAAATGTGCAACAATATGTCAAAAACTGAAGGAATAGTTCGCGTATATACAAACACATGACCGAACAAAAGGACACGGACCAATTTCACCATCTATTTATGTTTCATTAAAGAGACGAGGTGGGCGTGAATTTGTAGATCTCTATTATAAGCTTTGTATCTCAACATAACATAAATGAGTTAATTTTTCTACAATATCTAATACAAGCATACGTCATTTTGCGTTATGATGAGACACATGCTTTCATATATAATTACTCTTTCAAAACTTGTTAATGAATTGGGACAAAAAAGCAATCGGAAATTGTAATTAAATTTCACGAGCGCATAATATTTCCAAAAAGCATTTGCTAAGTGTAAAGAACTGTCCTTAATTACTATGCCAAATAAGAGCGCTATGGTTAAAAATATCTAACAAAGAGCTTGTAATTTTGTATTTCTAATCGAATTTCGTGAGCGGATTAATTTCTATTGAAAACACGAGCCTATGAGTGGTACGAAGCCTTCAAAGACGTTCGAGAGATCGTTGAAGACATGCTTCATTCTCAACGACTTTCGCCCTCGTCAACTGATAAAAATATTAAAAAAGTGGAAGATATGGTGATTGAAAATCGTCATAGAGATAGCATCGTTAGGGAGATGGCAAGAGAGCTCGACATCTCTCGCGAGTCAGTTCGAATGAGTTTGGTGGATATTTTGGGTAGGAAAAGCGTTTTTTCTCGACTCGTCCTGATAAAACTGAATTTTTTCAAAAAGAGTATCGTAAACAGGTTTCTTTGGACATGCTTGATCGTGCAAATTCCGATCCAACATTCATGGAGAGTATTATAACTGCCGATGAGACATGCGTTTATAAATTTGACATGCAAGCAAATCAACAATCATCGGAATGGAGGAAAAAAACAAGCCGAAGCTAAAAAAATCAAGACAATGCTTATTGTTTTTTTAAATATTAGTAGTCTGGTGCATCATGAATTTGTTTAGGAGGAACAGACGGTCCATAAGAAGTTCTGTTTGCCTGTATTGACTGCATATCATTAATATAAGTATTTCCCACATTACTACGAGTTATTAGGTTTATCGATATTTGAGGTCGTATAAAGTTTTTGCTGGTTCTTAGTGTACTGTGTTCGAGTAAAGATTGCGAGTTCTAAAACTCGTCTTGTCGTGCATTAAGGCTGTATAACTACTTTTTAGATGGCTCTATGAATGAATAAATGATAATGGACGAAATATGTCCCGATTATGTTACTCCAAACGCACACGAGTAAAAAATAAAGTCGAAAGAGCCAACTAGCAAACTTAAAGGGTTTTTATTTTGGTAAACAGAATAATTCCAAATGGTTCGACTATCTTAAAAAGAGACATTTTTAAAGCTTTATTTGAACTTTTAGCGAGCTTCTGGAAAAGCAACCTATGGAAAAAAGAAGAAAGTCCGTTTTATGTTATAGTCCGGGAACACGGAAAAAAATTTTTTGAAAAATGGTGATTGCTGGAAAATAAAAATCATTTTTTACGCTTTTTTTTGAAATTCCTGAATTTTTTTAAAATATTAAAAACAAAAATTTTGACACGATGCTGGTAGGAACGATAAAGGCTTATATAAAGAAGGTTCACACAAAATTTAGAGTAAATCGGTTGTATAGAACTTGAGATAATGCCGGTACCGTGTGGAAAAAAGTAGTTTCGAGAAAAACGCGTTTAAAGTTTAGGAAACAATTCTCGTGAACACGGACGCCAGCTCACAAAATCGGCTGTATCTTCTAAAATAAGTCGAATTTTGAAAAATCCTTCCAAGGTCGCATTTTTGAAAGTCTAAGCTTTAAATATATGAAAACAAAACGAATTTTTCAAAATTCTAGAGTAAAATACCCCCTTAAATAGAGATCGTGTGGTGGAAGGACAGTTGCGATGAAAGTCTTCATAAAACAATTTTTCTAACGGTAGGAAATATTTATTTCTAATAGAGGAAGATTTTTGAGAAATCAATTTGCTTTAAGATTTTAAGTGGAAATTCGAAGGAGTTGAAACTCGCTAATTCTCTACTTTTTGATAACATAACCATTGAAGGCGAATATAAAAATTGAGAAGTGGGACTTCAAGTGGTGAGCCCTTAAATGACACTTGTGTTAACCAACACTTTGTAAGAAGATCGATTTGACATTTATTTCCATTCTCCACTTCTACTCTTTAGGACTCGTTTGGACATATTTGACTACGGCCCCCGTTCGGTGTCTCAGCAATTCGCTACTGTTTGCATTTAGATGCCAGACATTGATGAATGCCCGCGTTTATCTATTTTACCGGCGGTCGGTGTACCTTAAAACACAACAATGTCGACGTTTGTCAGTCGGTGCGTTTGTTTGCTTGTTTCTGTAATTTTGCTGTGTGTAAGGAATAACATTAAAATTGATCTTTGGGCGATAAGCAGTGAAATAAAATATGCCACAACTTTAAAAACTGCAAGCCAACTGTAATTGAGCGAGCGATAAGAGCGCGACGCTACATAATGTATATAATAACAACGACAGAGACAGCAACAACAAAAACAGTACAATGTTTGCCCACACCTACGCGAGGGCACAACAACTGCAACAACAAGGCGACTGTAAGCGGAAGGCACTGAAATGAACTCATACGAATGCAGAGCCAGGCGGCGGCATATTACGACATTGCATGCCACAAGCGCACCAACCACCACCACTAACAACAACACGCACATACATACATACACCTTACTTGCGGTACCCATGTGCTCTACGTATGCTTGTTGTTTGTGTAAAGTGTTATCGACAGCCCGAAATCAGCAAGCCAGGCGGGCAATGACGACAACAAACAGCAGCAGCGGCAGCCGTGACGTTGACGCCGGCAGCGCCGTCATTCGGTTAGATTGCTGCCGTCGATAAGATCCTGGCGTAGATAGTATCTCGGCTTTTCCTTTCCTTTATTTGCTGTGCGACCAAATATTATTGCATTGTTGTTGTTGTTTTATTTGTACTGTTACTGTTTCAAATATGATTACGGCTACTGCTGGCATGGCCGCCGCCGCTGGCAAACAACATACAACGATGCACAATCGCGCTATGCGGTAAACAAACGGCAAATGTACAAATAAAATTAAAACAACAACTACCATAAATATTATAAATGATTACACACATACTTACATACATACAGAAATTTTTTGGTATGATTGCATACGTTTATCAGCATACATTTATCGCCGAGAGTATTTTATGTATGAGTATATATTTAAGTACACTTTTGTGTGTGTATGTATGCATGTATTTGTATTTAATATAATGTTGTGTTGTGATATTCACTTTATGTTAGTTTGAAATTCGAACCGATTTTTCCAAAAGATTACATTCCTTGCTGCTGCTTACGCTATTGGCAAGAGCAACACTTGATTGGGGTTGCCATATTGATTACATCTCTGTAATACCATACAACTATATACTTATCTACTACATTTATGTTAATTTCAGAGAACACATTTTGCTGCTGATATTCAATATCTCTGCACAATATAGCACTGACTGTTCCTCTAATGACCTGCCAGGGATCTAAAATCTCTATTGGCTGGATTTCGAAAGTTTGGATGTAAATCGTAAAAATGAAGAAAGTTCTAAGTAGTGTCTTTTGTTAAAAAACAGGCGAAATGCGATCGTATAATCATTCAAATATATACTATATGTATTCTTACCCCCGCAGAAATAAACGAAAGTATAAGAGTGTACAGCTGCTGGCGTATGCTGATGATATTGATATCATTGGCCTTAACAACCGCCCTGTTAGTTCTGCTTTCTCCAGAATGGATAAGGCAGCGAAACAAATGGGTCTGGTGCTGAACGAGGGCAAGACGAAATATCTCCTGTCATCAAACAAACAGTCGCCACCCATGTCCTTCTTGACAGTCATAACTTCGAAGTTGTTGATAATTTCTATCTTGGAACCAGTATCAACACCAACAACAACGTCAGCCTTGAAATCCAACGCAGAACGTTTTTTGCCAACAGGTGCTACTTCGGATTGAGTAGGCAGTTGAGAAGTATGCTATAAGTCATTCATTATTCCCGTCCTGATATATGGTGTAGAGGTATGTTCGACGACAATACGTATATCTGATGAATCGACGTTATGAGTTTTCGATAGAAAAGTTCTGCGAAAGATTTATGACGTTGGCCACGGCGAATATCGCACTCGATGGAACGATGAGCTGTATGAGATATACAACGACATTGATATAGTTCAGCGAATTAAATGACAGCGGCTACGCTGGCTAGGTCATGACGTCCGAATGGACGAAAACACCCCAGCTCTGAAAGTATTTGACGCAATAACCGCCGGGGGAAGCAGAGGAAGAGGAGGACCTCCACTCCGTTGAAAGGACCAGGTGGAGAAGGACCTGGCTTCGCTAAGAATCTCCAATTGGCGCCACGTAGCGAACTATAATCGCGTAAGCGGTGTCTACGCCAGTAAAGAAGAAGAAAAGAAAGGGCGACGCCGATGTAGCCAATTTAAAGTAGCAAGTCTCAAAGAACTCTCTTCTGGACAGATCTGAAGCTCAAGGTTCTTAATAAAGTTCAAAGAAGGAAATGTTAATAAGGCAGTAAAAACAGGTGGAACATATTATTAAGATTGGATAATTTTTGTTCTAAAAACTTGCATATACATAAATATTTAGGATATCATGTAAAGCTATGTATACTGGCGAATAGATGATGTCGAGGCTATTTATTTATTATTCGTGTTCGTTCCGGTTATGTAGACCCCACTTTCTGGGAACTATTTATAAAGATTTTCATTAAAAAACAATAAATGGTTGCAATAAATTATATAAAAATCTACAATATCTGTGTAACACTTTCTTTCGGCATTACATACAGCTAAAAGCGGACTTATAAGCTAAGTACTATGGATCATAAGCCATGTAGTATGATATATGGTATAAACATACATATGTACATATGTATCTATGGCAGCGCTTTTGCCGCTCCCTCATTTGCTCGCGTCAACCTTAAAAACTCGTTAAGCTCTGACAACTCCGTCATCCAAAATGAGACCTGTTTAAGTACTGTTACCTTCGCGCTTGTTCATTGCCCGTCACAAGTTTACTGGATCACGCGACTTTTTCAGTAGATTTATAGCACCTAATCTAGCAATCAATCAAATAAATTAAATTTTATATCTACACAGTTACAATCTACAGACAGACATGCTTTGTAAAGTGCGCGGTTGATTTGTTGGTTGGTCGTTGCCGTTAGGTGGGCGCCGTTTCTCTGTTTTCAATATTTACATATCTTTTCTGATGCTTCGCTGTCGACTAGGCCATTTGATTTGGGGTGCTGATTAGGCACTATGCTCGAAGTAAACGTACATTCATAAATACAAGGTATCTTTTTACGTGCGTATAAAAATCTGTCAAAGTAGACACAAATGGGGATATGGTCCTGAACAGATGCAGCCTTGGCCTTACATCCGAAATTCTATTCAAACGCTAAGAGTCGTAATTTTTTATTTCAGTAATTTTTCTGAGTTTCCGAAACATCTACCATTTTACATCGCTAAAACGACACCCTTTATAATGAAAGCAAATTTCATATTCTCGTTGATTCGTCTCGTGTTAGCTTTAAAAGAACTGCTTCATTAGCACACTACAAAATTGGAAGATACCTTACTGTTTTATGGCTTTTTTTAACGATCCAGGATATATGTAAGTATGTACATATTGTTATGGTATGGTAATAGGGTAATTTTTTGGAACTGCAGTTTTTAAGATCTTTAACGAAATATTCGGTGCCTTAGAGAAATTATTAGTGGTTCCCTCAAAATAAATAGTAAAACTTGTTAAAATATGGTATAGTCGGACAAGAATGAAGCAAATTTAATTAAGAATGCAGGCAAATGCGTTATGGAGTGGAGTGTTTTCGCTGCTCTAAAGTTGGGTCAGTATTTTCATGAAGGAAATAATGCGTAAACATCTCCACCAGACTTAAATATTACAGAAAATTTGTGGAAAGTTGTGAAGGAGAGCACAGGTCCATTGAAACCAAATTAATATAAAGAAATATGGAAAGAGTAAAGTTTGTGTGGTATTCGGTCCTGCAATAATATACAGACGGTATATGTTTAATGACATACATCTTTGCCAACATGGTATAAACTAGTTTTGATGCTAGAAACTGCAGCGAAAGTAGGTCTCAGAATTAGCATTAGCAAAACCATAGTAATAGGTATCAACACTATCTAAACGCGGAACTTCCAAGTCGATGGTATGGAGCTCCTTGATCATTACGGGACGTAACAAAATAAAAAATATTTAAATCCAATATTAGGTCCACACTCCTATGCGGCTGTGCAACAGGGAATCTTGTAGCCTCTAGCAAAGCCAAAATCTGCAAGTTTTTACAAACCGAGGCCCTCGCAGTATTTGCCGCATTTTCTGACCCGTCATCATATTTAGCAAGGACTTATAGTTTCGAACAAATCAAACACCCCTGTGTGGCGAAATTCTTAAAAAAATTGGGGCGGGCTTGGGTCTGTTCTGCGACGAGATTTAGACAGAATCATTCCGAACCCTATCCTCTGGAATCCACAAAGCTAACCCGCCGTAACCTAGAGAAGAAATTAGGACATCGAATTATCTAAGTTTCAAAATAGTTGGAACCAAATCCAGAGGCGAGCACAAGTTCGAAATAAAGGGAAGTGACGCAATTTGGTAAAATAGATTTTGAATAGAATATAGAATAGAAAAAATATATGTATTTCAATAAAGTAACATATAAGGCTAATTAAGTATTGTCATCATTAAAGCTTTTCGAAGCTACGAATATTGGATGGAAATGTTCTGTTATAAGCTTCTTTCGAAACGCATAACTTCCAGATGTAGATCGATCAAACTCAAGTTCTTATATGAAATTTTATTTTAAAGGTATTCTTAAAGAATTAAAAAAAGTAATTAAGCACAAAGTACGTTAGAGCTGATCAAAATGTGTTCCTGGTAATAGTAAGAAATTATTACCGCTAATACTTAGAGACACATTTCACTTTGCTTAAAAACTTAACTGAATTTCATTAAAATAGCTCACATATCGACCGACCTAATGCTTAAAAACTTGAAAGTGGGCGTACATACATCAAGTACAGCTGATTTAGAATGTTTACGGGCCGAGGTCAGTGTATCGAAAACTCGTTTGTTTTTTTTTTGCTTAAAGTAAACTGTAAAGTTCTAAAAACAGTAGGGTTATTCAGACCGAAGCCTGTTAATTTGGTAATTCGTTAGTTGATACTTCGTTAAAAGACTTAACTGTGAACATACTTTTAGTTCTACCTCTGTGGTAAATTTTATTCCGAAACAGCTGATTCAATTTTATTAAAGAGTAAAAATGCCTCAACAAAGTGCAAAATCAAAAATTTTCAGTCATTTAATTGAAAATTATGTGGACCAGATCAAATTTATTACTGGTAAGTACTTTAAATTGATGTACAGAGGAGCAGGAGAACAGCTGATGTGATATTACCGAGTAACGAATCAATTATCAAGCTTGCCAGATGGATAGTTCGCTACTCGGTAGAACGATAGTCTGTTAATTTTACAAAAACCAAATACATGTAAAAAACTACCGAATAACGACTAACGAATTAACAAGGCTGGTCTGAATACCCCTAGTATTTAATTGTTAAAATGGTAAAAAATGGTTCCTTGTCCACTTCAGCACATACAGTACAACTTTCAACGCATTTTTCTCAATAATTCCTAAATCGGGAGCACGGAGACTATGGCACCTATCCACTTGAAATTTGAACTGTTGCTTCACAATAATAGTAAATAATTTGATATTATTATTTTTACATATTTTTTTAAACAAATAATTGAAAATTTTTCGGTCAATAACAAAATAATTTTTTACAAGACCGCCATTTTGCGAAAATATGTATGTAAAGCTGAAATAACGAAGAACCTTAATAGAAAATGTTATTTAGATTAAGATCCCGTAATTTATTTTTATTGCACAAGTTCCGAAGAGGTGATTTCGAAGATTTCGTCCAGCAGTTGCGTTTTACATCAAAATGTCAATATAAAAAAGCTTACGGTGTTTCCGTTGTATCAAAAACACAAGCCTACAAGTCGTACAAAGGCTTCAAAGATGGTCGAGAGATCGTTGAAGACTTGCCTCGTTCAGGACGACCTTCGACCTCTTCAACTGAAGAAAATATTAATAAGTGAAGGATGTGGTGCTTGAAAATCGTAACGCAAGTGTCAGAGCAAGAGTATTCGAATCATTTTGGGGATATTTTGTGTATGAAACGCGTTCTTGTTCGACTCGTCCCGATTAAGCTAATTTTTTTTTTTCAAAAAGAGTACCGTAAACAGGTTTCTTTGAACTTGCTTGATCGTGCGAATTCCGATCCAACATTCATGCACAGTATTATACTGCCGATGAGACATGGGTTTATGAGTTTGATACGAAAAAAAAGCCAAAAATCATCGGAATGGAGGGGAAAAGGAGCCGAAACAAAAACCACGTTAAAGCCGTTAAAAATTTGTTTTTTTTTCGATATTCGAAAACGACCGGAACTGTGGAAGAAAAATTTTCAATGGATAATGCACCAGCACATCAAGTCACGATTGTGACGGAATTTAAAGTCAAAAGCGAAATGAATACCATCGACCAACCACTGTATTCACCAGATTTGACTCCGTAGATCTTCTCCATCCTCTCCGTAGAACCCGTTTTCAGTCTGTAGAGGAGATAAAAGAAAATTCGTTGAAAAATCTGAAGGCTATCCCAAAAAGTACTTATGAAAACTGTTTCTAGGACTGGAAAAATCGTTGGTATAAGTGTATTACACCATTTACTTGCTTTGAAGTTGACAATACAAAACACAGCTCTACAAAAAAAAATTTTTTTTTTTTTTGCCCTGGATATCTGCGAAAATTTTTATGTTTTCAAGTGTCCAGATCATGAATATACATATATATGAAAGTACTGAATGTGCTCTTATTTTTATGATTTTCACAAATCTTATAATTTGAACAATAATCAGCTTTTTATTCATAAAAATCGATTTTATCAGTCATGTTTAGGCTTCTGCACAACTTTTTCGCGCATGCAAACATCACGTGATCCCTACTCTTAGCGATTCCCACCCTTTGCTCCGCAGAACAGCTGAGATCGCAGTTATTCGACAATACGAAGTACCTCTACGTGAATCTAAATAAGTTCTGATAAGTTAATATTTCGTTTCAATCACTGCACATATTTAAATATATATTTGTTTTGTCTTTTAAAATATGAGTTCGTCAAGAAGAAAGTGTAAATGTAGTACTTATTTGTTTTGTTATATTTGCGGTGTTTATCTAACAAAAAAACAACAACGAAACATCACAGACTTTGTTAAGGAGGCTTACACTGAATACTTCGGTTTTAAAATGGACAAACTAGAAAAACATGGGTTCCTCATAAAGTTTGTTAGTTATGTATGTTAAGACTTTACGGTTATGGAAAAAAGAGAACGATGGAGCCTACAAATCATTTCGATGATTGCTACTTTTGCGTTGTTGATGCTAAAGGTTTTAATCGCAATCAAACCTGGACATATCCATATTTACAATCTACAAAATGTCCTATACTACACAGTGAAAATCTTCCTCGGCCTATTTACGTTCCAAAAGTAATTCGAATGCCTTCAATGAAACAATGATGTTACCAAATTCACAGAAATCGGGACAGTCTACAAGTGGAAGTGAATGGAAAGATGAAACATCTACGCCCAAGTTATTTTCTCAAAATGAACTCAGTGACTTAATACGTGATCTCTATTTATCAAAACAAGGATCAGAATTGTTAGCCTCAAGATTGAAAGAAATAAATTTATTGGCCCCAACAGTGACAATTACGACATACAGGACACGAGAAAAAGAGTTATTGCAATTTTTTAGTGAAGATGAAGGTCTGCTGTACTTTTAGACATGGGTTTAACAGTTAAGGAGACTGTTTTAATTACATTTGTAGAAAATTTCCTAAGCTTAGTATAGAAAAGTTAAAAGGTGGAATATTTGATAGTCCTCAAATGCTAATGCTCAGGCTAATGATGAAGACTCAGATTTTATCAAAGTCATGACTGTTCCGGAAAGTAAAGCTTGGGAAAGTTTTGTATTGGTAGTCGAAAATTTCCTAGGAAAAGCACCAAATTATGAAACAATTGTGCAAAATATGCTGACAAAATTTCAGACTCTAGGAGCAAATATGAGTATAAAGATAAATCTATCAATCATCTAGATAAATTCCCGGATAATTTAGGGAGTTATAGTGAAGAACAGGGAAAGCGGTTCCACCAGGATCTAGAAGTGATGGAAGAACGGTATCAGGGTCGCTGGGATTGTCACATGATGGCAGATTACGGCTGGTGTTTAAAAAGAGATTGTCCAAAGAAGAATTATAAAAAAAGCTAATAAAAGGCATTTTAAGGGAATATAGTATAAGTTTTTAACATTTTTTTCTCTATTTACTTCAATGTTTGTTAATCTTTTAAAATAAAACTAATATTTTCAACATTTATGTCATTTTATTTCTTGTTTTCCGATTTTTTTGAATTAAAATGAAAATAAAGATTTGAAAAAAATTGGGAGCAACTCTTACAAAATCATTGATAGTTTCGTGAATTGTGAGCATAAATATATCTAAAATTAGTCTCATATCCAGGGCAACAAAACCACTGTATACCAGTGAAATTGATGAATGTTAAAATATATTTTCTTGTTTGTCAGAATACATGTATGTCAATTATTTTCATATATTTAGTACAATAATTTATTTGAACTTGCCACACTGTGCAAATTTCCTTTCTTGAATTAAATGCTGAACTCAACTTGTTGCTAAACTACACCAATTATACTAAATAATTTACTACTGATGTATGTATACACATGTATATTATATAATTACAATTTTTAACTTCTTCGCGATATTCGACATGCCCGCGCGATAAAAGCTGCGCTACCTCATTATGAAATCATGCACACTTTGTTTTACAGTCATTATAACATATCTAGATGAGTATGTTTGTAAGCATGTATGTATATGAGTATAAGTACATTTGTAAGAAAGCATGTATGTATATATGCTTGTATGTATGTGTCAGCATATCACGTTCAACTTCTATGACTACAAAAGCAGCAATGCCTCAATGACTCATGCCACACATAACGCCGATGGAAGGATTCAATAGCGATTGGCAATAAAAGAACGTTTCTTATCATTCAGGAAACCTTCAAGTGCTTTTGAGTGCGCTTTTAGTTGCACACATACATACATGGACACACACATACGAACTGCTGGCTATCGCTTTTGCATTACATGAAACCAGTTTACCAATACAATCGACTGGCAGGCATCCTGGCTGATAGCGCTGGCGCTGCAGGGGATCCATTGATGCATTAAGTGCTCATGCACTTGCACCCATTACGCAATTGAAGAGTGTTGGCGATGCAAGAGCTGCGCATGTGTGAATGTGTGTGTGTTTAAATTGATTTATTTATATATGTATGTGTGAGTATGCTCGTGTTGTTGCATGGAGCTTCGTGTGTGAGTAAGCGCTGTTATGACTCAATTCTAGTTAATGTTGTTGTTGTTGTTTTTGTCAAGATTGCAGTTACCGCTTTTGTCATTGCTCTTTTATGCACTGGAAAATGCTTGCATATCTAAATATTTTTATCGGCACCAATTTTTTCATGGCACTGCATTAACATTTACTCGCTACTCACTACTCACTACTCGTATCGTTAAATTTCATATCTTATAATTTTAATATTTTTTGTTGTTGTTTTTTTAATTGTGCGTTGAGTTTATTTGCTTGAAAAATGAAAGGGGAACTGCTTGGTAGCTGCGGGTAGCACCGCTGTTAATTTCGTAAAATGAAACAACAACAAATGCAAATGCATTATAAGTAGTAAAAAAAAGTTTTATTGCACCTTCCTTTTATGGTTGCTGCCTTTCCGGTTGCGATAACCGAGAACGCGTACTTGGGCAGCAAGTGGCAAATGTGCGATTGGCGCTTGAGTATACGTGTATATATGTATATGTGTGTATACTAAGTCAATGCACGAGAGCATAGTGGGAACGTCACCTTTTGGCAGCCCTCAAGTCGAACCAGCATGAGGCGACCCCCACACTTACGCGCTGCCTCATTTCAATTGCTTACTTGCGCACTTAGCGGTACATTCTTATCCGAACGATCAGTGAAAATGATGACTGCAAAGCATACTGGCAGCTAAATATATGATTTCATATGTAGATATAAGTATATATTTACATACGAACATATGCTTATACTTTTACTCTGCATTTGTAAATAAGAGCGCGGTCAGATAAACACTTATCCATCATTGCAAGAGAAATTTGCTTGCGCAGAGTGAAGTATTGTAGACGATTACTGTGAAAATTTGACTAACCAAATCCTGGTTTTGTTTTGACCGCGTGTGGAATCGGACGCCTGCGAATTTTATAAAAATTAATATGGTTCGTTCAGATTTTGGAAGGGAAATTGCGCGGTGAAATCGAAGAGTGCTTGGATGCTGCCCACATTGTTCTCTTCTTCGATGACAATCGCTAAAAAATTGTTTAACTAATTTCAACGTGATCGCAAGCTAGTTTTTGATGAACCATATCCGACTTCCCCGAAAAGGGCTTCCACGGCAGAAACAGTAGACATCTAAAAGACTATGTCGGCCATATCTTGTCCAAAACAAAAAAAACAAACAAACATGAAAGCGTTAGCTTCACCCAATGAAGCTGCTTTTCTAAAGAAGGCGAAGACGGTTCTATCAACCAGAAGGGTGTAGATCATCTCTTTCAGTGATGCACAAAGAACGATTTAAATCAACGATGTATGCTGCGAACAGCGGTATAAACTATCTTATTCTCCAAACTTGCGAAGGCATTCGACGGATAGAAATTTGCGTCGAATTAGTCGCTAGCGCCGCAACGGGGACCTACTTTAGAAAGCTCCACAAAACATATTGTTCTATCTCTTCTTCTTCTTCTTCGACAATATAATCCAGGGTCGGTGCGGTCCGAGAACAGGAAACTTCATCAGTTCACTCTATCCTTTGCGGGTTCACGACAGTTTTACATCTCAAGTGCAAACAGGTTGCTATGAATTTGCTTCTTTCATTGGATGCGAGAGCATGCCTGCTTCCATTCAGAAGTCGTTAACGTTTGAGAAGGTTAATATTCGAGGCTTCAGTGTTCCGTTCAATAGAGGTAAATTTTTTGGGTGGTGGGTTTTCGTTGATAACGTTTATAAAGGGAGCTGCTTGGTCCAAGACGGACGCCTGCTTGCAGCCGCACCTTCTGGTGAACAGACGCTGCAAACTTGTTGAGCTCTTAATTCGATTACCTCGGCGTGGTCCCATCAAGAATCCCTCTCTCTTAGCCGTTACCCTGAGTTCCACACGGGTTGGTTACTGTATCTCACTCGAAGTTATTCACGTTGCCTGTTCGATGCGGACGCAGGAATAAGAATTGAGCATGGTAGCTTAACTGCGGCTGGATACCCATGCTAAATTACCGCATTTACACCCAAAACAAAGAAATATTTTTCCGACGGGTTAAAAAGTTGAGGTATTGGTGAATCAAATGTGTCTCGGACGAAAACCATTTATCCAAAGTTCAGTACTTATCGGACCGGCCTCGTATGTGTTTATTTGTATGCGGGCGGTGAGAAAAATCCGCATAACGGCAGCAAAAGAACTCAACCGCAACAAACACTTGTACTACACTTGCGCCGTGTTGCAAGTAGCCGAGTCGACGGCAGCAACTTTGCAACAACAGCGATAAATGTAAATATCATCGAATAACATAATTAGGTGGCTGCTCGTTAGGCGCAGTCGAAATCGCATATGTTCAACAGCACATTGTGCATTGACAACAAAAACGATTAAATATACTCACAATTGCTGACAATGATCGCAAGTTGAACACGTTGTCAAAAGGCAGTGAGTAGCGCTGGGTGCCTGGTGAAAACGGAAATAACGGGTGATTTTTTTGAGGTTAGGATTTTCATGCATTAGTATTTGACAGATCACGTGGGATTTCAGACATGGTGTCAAAGAGAAAGATGCTCAGTATGCTTTGACATTTCATCATGAATAGACTTACTAACGAGCAACGCTTGCAAATCATTGAATTTTATTACCAAAATCAGTGTTCGGTTCGAAATGTGTTTCGCGCTTTACGTCCGATTTATGGTCTACATAATCGACCAAGTGAGCAAACAATTAATGCGATTGTGACCAAGTTTCGCACTCAGTTTACTTTATTGGACATTAAACCAACCACACGAATGCGTACAGTGCGTACAGAAGAGAATATTGCGTCTGTTTCTGAGAGTGTGGCTGAAGACCGTGAAATGTCGATTCGTCGCCGTTCGCAGCAATTGGGTTTGTGTTATTCGACCACATGGAAGATTTTACGCAAAGATCTTGGTGTAAAACCGTATAAAATACAGCTCGTGCAAGAACTGAAGCCGAACGATCTGCCACAACGTCGAATTTTCAGTGAATGGGCCCTAGAAAAGTTGGCAGAAAATCCGCTTTTTTATCGACAAATTTTGTTCAGCGATGAGGCTCATTTCTGGTTGAATGGCTACGTAAATAAGCAAAATTGCCGCATTTGGGGTGAAGAGCAACCAGAAGCCGTTCAAGAACTGCCCATGCATCCCGAAAAATGCACTGTTTGGTGTGGTTTGTACGCTGGTGGAATCATTGGACCGTATTTTTCAAAGATGCTGTTGGACGCAACGTTACGGTGAATGGCGATCGCTATCGTTCGATGCTAACAAACTTTTTGTTGCCAAAAATGGAAGAACTGAACTTGGTTGACATGTGGTTTCAACAAGATGACGCTACATGCCACACAGCTCGCGATTCTATTGCCATTTTGAGGGAAAACTTCGGACAACAATTCATCTCAAGAAATGGACCCGTAAGTTGGCCACCAAGATCATGCGATTTAACGCCTTTAGACTATTTTTTGTGGGGCTACGTCAAGTCTAAAGTCTACAGAAATAAGCCAGCAACTATTCCAGCTTTGGAAGACAACATTTCCGAAGAAATTCGGGCTATTCCGGCCGAAATGCTCGAAAAAGTTGCCCAAAATTGGACTTTCCGAATGGACCACCTAAGACGCAGCCGCGGTCAACATTTAAATGAAATTATCTTCAAAAAGTAAATGTCATGAACCAATCTAACGTTTCAAATAAAGAACCGATGAGATTTTGCAAATTTTATGCGTTTTTTTTTTAAAAAAAGTTATCAAGCTCTTAAAAAATCACCCTTTATGAATGTACTATACATATGTACATATGGTTGCAAAAACACTAATACACTTGCATGCAAAGACAACACACTGGGAAGCAGCTCCAGTGGCAGCAGTCAGCGCTGCCGATAAACGCCAGACTCATCAGCCATCAGCCGTTTAAGATGACAGACAAGTCAGCCAGCCACGTGATTTTCCCATACATTTCGCTCTGTAGGAGAAGCCATACAACAACAACAAAGACGAGACGACTCGCACGTCATCGGCACAGTCAGCGCTGTCATTAGCGTTGTTGTCGACGCAACAGCCGTGGTGATTGGAAATGTTAACGGCGCCCCACACACACTCATACATACATATCTATAAGTCTTACTCGCAGTGTGTGCACAGTATGTCTTTGGTTGTTTTTTCCCCGACTGTCGTTCATATGAATTTTGCCATTTGCAACATTACTGTCGTCATCTTTAACGCCTTGTCGCCACGTCGCCATGTTACCGTTACTGACAAGCAACAAAATAAGTAGGAAAAGCGAAGGTCCTTGGCAATTACCCATTATTGTTTCATCGCTTGTCACTTTTGCGCTGCTGATTTGTTCATTGACATTCGCCGAGTGGCAAGCGGTGAAAGGAATGCGAAAAGTAGAGCGACAAAATGTGCATTTACCAGTTGGTGACGCCACTTGCAGTTGGCGAGGCAGAGGCAGGTGGGCCGTCGGTGCGCTATTGAGTTGTGCTGTATCGATATCTCTGTCAATGTATCGGCTTTTATGATTTTTCTGCATATCCTGTTATCCTGTCAGTAGACGTCTTTGTTGTTTTTGCTTTTGTTGCATATCCGGCTTGGATCGTTTTACATATTAGCACATAAAAAGGGAGTGTAATGTTTACTTTTGTTCTTCGGTCTATAAATATATTCATCATTTGACCTGATCTAAAAGTTTCTAATAGGCCTTACTTTTCAGTTAAACTTAGTTACCAACATTTCCGACCATCAGAAACATGATACGTGAGAAATTGGCATACTTCATTGTACCGTGAACAGGGTATATGTTCTATGTTTGCCACGAAGTTTGTTACACATTGAGTGAAACGTCGGATACCTTGTTGAAACTTTATGGTGACGAGTTGTATCCATTTACCAATATCCGTCTGTCGAATTTATATGAACTAGGCTATCAGTTTTTGAGATATCGATCTGACATTTTGCAGACGTCCATTTCTCTCCATGAATGTACTAATTTGTCGGAACCGCCGTCATCGAATCCCTATAGCGTATACAAACCGAAAGATCAAAATCAAGTTCTTGTAAGGAAAATGTTTTTTATTTGACCAAATACTACTGTGAGCAAAAGTTTGTAAAACTTGTTCCTAATTTCAAAATTCTTAACTAATTCTTCAAAATATATGTCGTCACCATCAAGGTAATCCGCCATTGCCATATACACTTTCGCCAATGCTTTCTTCAATCCTCAAAACAGTTTTTAAAGTCAATTTCTGGAATTCACATTTAATGTCTACAATTGACTCAAAACGGTTTCCCCGGAGAGGTCGTTTGTGTTTGCTGAATAGCCAGAAGCAGAAGACTGAGCATTATCGTGGTGCAAAAACCAAGAGTTGTCGGCCCATAAGTCCGCATAATACTCAAATAGCATTCCTTGTTGGCAGTTTGGCCGGTCGGAAGGAATTCGGAGTGCACCATACCTCAATAAACGAAGAAAACTGTCAACATAGCTCTGATATTTGACCTGCTTTGACATGGATTTTTCGGCCTCGGCTCACGTTTGCCACGATATTCGCCCGATTGATCATCTGTTTCCGAGTCGTAAGCATAGATGCAAGATACACCACCAATAATAATACGTTTCATAATATTCTGATAATCGGAAAGAGTTTTTTTTTCAGACGTTAACTCGACGCTGTTTTTGAAAAAATTTAGTGATTTTGGAACCAATTGTGCTTTCACCTTTCTTGGGCCGAAATTATCTTTCAAAATGTTTTTCACTTAATCTTCCACTTAATATTTCGACGATGGAAGTAAGATTTGTGACTGCTAAATAATTATGACTTGTTGATCATCAGTTGATGATGACGGCCGTCCTGGAAGTGGTTCGTCGTCAACGCATTCTCGATCCTCTTTGAATAATATTATATACCCATCGAAACACTTGTTCGCGACAAACAGTTATCACCAAACCAACAGATTTCGGCACCAGAAATTTGATTCCGCACACAAAATTTAATGGACTTTCATGTTGAATAATTTCACTCAACGTAAAAATCGCCAAATGCACTTTATGTGCTCAAAAAAGACAAGCGTATATCAATCACTAATGATTTTTTTCATGTGGCATTTGGAACAGAAGTCACTGACAGTCATACCAACCTAGAAAAAAACTATTTCAATAAGCGGGTTTCGGGCGAAATTTAAATTAAAAAGTCTTTCTATATTTTGCCCACAGTATGAAAAATGGACATACCGGCAAGACCAATGTAAATACTTATTCAAGACGATCTACATAGGTTGCTATATATATTTCTGGACTAGGCAACACTAAGTGTTCCCAGGTGCAATCTGATATTTCCATTGGAAAGTTTGACATTTTTTAGCATAACATCACTCAGAACTTTTTGTCATTTAATCGTGAATTGTTTTATTTACAGGGAATTAAAAAATTCATCTCGGCCAAAAAATGGAATTAACTCGTGAACATTTTCGTGCGATCATTTTTCACAACTTTCTTGTATGGCTATGCTAATAATGCAAGACCGTCATGTAACATACTTTCAGATAGAGGCATGCCTATGCATTTCTCCCACCAGCATACATTCGATATTGCATGAACACCTGGCCGTAAAAAAGGTTTGTTCTCGTTGGATACCGTACAATTTGACAATCGCTCAATAAAAGGCTCGTGTGGATTGGTGTAAAGAAATGCTGAAAAAATACGATCGCGGTGCTTCAAAAGACGTTTATAAAATCGTCACAGGTGACGAATCATGGATCTATGCGCATGAGCCCGAAACAAAACAGCAATCGACCGTGTGGGTCTTCCAAGACGAGCCAAATCCAACGAAAAAAAAAACATTTTCGTTGATAAATATGCCTATTTTCATTATTAGGCCAGAAATATATATAGCAGCCCTCGTACACATGAAGTTGTTAATGTGCAAAACGACAAAATCTACGTAAGAACTTCTAAGGTTTCAACGAGGTCCTCATCGAGTTGCTGTAATGGTTTGGTGGGGAGACCCTTGTAAAGCTGAAAAAGGGGCTAAAATTGGGACAAAAGTATACCAGCAACATGTTTTAGTAGGCGTGATAAAGCCGTTAAGCAATACTTTCTGCACTAGATCTTCCAGTAAGATTTTGCTCCAGCACCAAAGGCAAAAACCATCCAACATTGGCTTAAAAGTAATATTCCTGGTTTCATAGCTGCATACGATGGGAAGTGCACATTTGAATTTATTAAACTAAAGTTTATTTTTTGGATTGGAAAACATAGCCTGCCGAATACCCCATAGAAGTTTAGAGAGTCTCAAAAAAATCTTGTGTGCGACTACGTCGTTAATACTAATAGAAACTGGGTGCTGATATTGCTCAATGGCTTGAGGGCTTGTGTTAAAGGGTAAATTTGACCACTTCGAATAAAATTTTGTATGCGTCATTTAATAAAATTAACTTTACTAAAAATGTATTATAGGTTCATTTTCTATAACGACCTGAAGATGTAACAGAACTTATGGCAGCAACTTCCACTATTAACGACCTTTTCTTCCTTTAAAGTTGTCTTCTATAGTTTTTATACTTCAGAATTAGCAGTTGAAATACTTATAGCTCGCTTAAGATATTCGCACAATATATACTTTATCTTATGAGTGCTTCTCAATTTCAAGAATGCCTTAAAACCATTTTGCACTGCTGAGAGATATATCAATTTGGCGCGTAATACAACTGTATGAAAAATATAATGTGTCCGGTTTAAGATTTTATCCACATATTTTTACCTAAATATGCATGTAAATATGCCATAAACCGTTTCAGCGATCATTGACACCCGTGTCCCTTCCTTCGTGCGTTCCGGTGCGCATAGCTATCTCCTTCCGTCACTCGCTCGCTTCCTACCCTCATACGATACCTATAAGTACTTATCCGAGAGCAGCAGAGAAGCGCTTACCTGCACTTGGCCGCTTGACTCGCTGACGCGCCTGGCTTGACTGTCTTTGGCGGCGCCACACTATTGTTCGTTTAAGTGCACTTTTGCCTTTTACGTATTTTGCCTGGCTTTCGCTTTGTTATCGAATTTGAATACGAAATATTTCTTTTGTTGTTGATAAAAGACACTTCAACTCATTTCGGATGTTTTCATTTTTCTCTGCACATTTTTACTTTAGCAACGACGAGGCGATAACTTGTGGAGACGTCGAGATGTCGCCGAGCTAATTGCTATGATAATTGTGTGTGTTTTATCACTACTCAACTGATAAGAACAAACATATATCCTATTCATATCTGCTTTGTGGACTGACGCTCTAAAGGAAGAGATATGACTAAAAGCATTTTAAAATGGCAAGAGATGGTAAAGTAATAAAGTCACAAAGTAATATTTGTAAACACACAAGTGAATCGCTACACACCACCATACATGCATATCTTATGTGTGTATGTGCAGATGAATATTCGTAAACACGTGTTATATGGGAATGAGCAGAAAACCCCTGTGGGAAATCTATTACTTATTTCTTATTGGACCGATTCCGAACATCAAGCTTTTGCTTTCAGACGCCCTGAATCTGTATTAACAATCAGTTGGTCAATAAATGTTAATCACAACAAATTCGAATCAAATACTGATAAATGATAAATTTCCATTTACCATTTTAATACTGAGTCGACCCTTCTCTTACCTTGTTACTGCAGGTCTAAATTGGATCTGGACTGGTTGGATGATACGAGATCTGAGATGAAACTCGAAGTACTTGTAACTCCGTTGTTTGTGGAATTTGATACATTTGACTACATATATTTCGTCTTATTCCATTCAAGTCGAAAAGACTTGCTAAACTGATCGCATGATAATTTAGTGGATGTCCTTTCCATCAACATCAATTATACCATGGTGCCAAAATTTACCTCTGATTTAGCCGCATATGCTGGAATCTATTTTCGAATAACACGTTTAATTTATTTTAAATCGTCCCTAGAATTTAAGAACCATTATTAGATTAATTTCGACAGAAATTCTATCCCTGTTTTTTTAGAAGTTGGACATTAATTCTGTCCAAAGTCCAAATAGGCGCAATTATTTAAGTGATTTCATTTGTTGAAATTTCATGAAATTTAAATTCATAGTAGTTAGTCCTAAGCCTCCTCAGAAGGTGCCGACTGGAACTAGATATTACTACACAGTTTGTCTCTGTTGCAGTTGACAATAATCTAGCTAAGGTCTGATTTTATAATTTGATGTTGTTCTTGTTCAATAATTTTATTAAAATGCGACCTGTACCGAGGATCGTCCTGGTCGGGGAAGGTCAAAAGCCCAGTTTCGAATGGAGCAAGCGGAACCCTGAAGCCCTCCGTAATAAGACAGTCTTACCTGCGTGGGAGCTCTATGCACAAGCGGCAGGGCAGGGTTTGCAACGAGCTCGAAAACAGCCATCACAAAGCCAGAATCTAAGCTTGGTCTAAGTGCAAGAGCTCTGGGGCTGAAGCTAATTCTAGCTCTAGGAAGGCAACAGCACCAGCAGCAGCCAGAACGAAACCTTACCTTGTAGACAAAGTATGGCTACATAGCAGAGATGGAGACGAGATGTCAAAAATGAAGCTGCTAGCTGTGCATCTGCCAAGAATGGGCTACTTTTATGTTTGATAGCCAGCTAAAGCAAGGTATGCATATAAACATCGTGTTGCCTACCTGCTGAGAAGGGTGCTGGTGCAACCGACCAAGCAATGCAGGAGTCCATTGCGGTGCGTGAAAAGGGTTCTAAAAAAATGTAAGCTTGAACCGGGAGCACCAGGAGCTTAAAGACAAAGGTCAGCGGAAGAGGCTAAGCGTCTATTACTATTTCAGCGGATTATAAAAATGCAGTATAAAACTCCCTGGAATATAAAACTCCAGCGATTAAAATAATCTGCTCTTGTTTTTACCCCGCTCCTGTTTTATCTCGTTGTCTGCGCTATATTTTTTATATAAGTTTATTCTAACTTTTTTTTTTAAAAATTGTTTTCATTTTACTAAGATAATTTCTTTTTGAAGTATATAGTATAGTATATTTCCCGATGTATAAATTTCTTCTTGTAAAAAAAAATCCATCATTTAGAAGATTCGTTACATATTGATGATCTTTTGGACTCTAGGACTGGTAAGAAGTCTAGTGTATATTTTGCCGTAAAATTTTTCGCCATTGATAACACTGTTTTAAATTCTAAATACGCTAATTAGTCCGTAATCGGTCGTTCCCACAAAAATCGTGTCTACTTAGCCGAACCGGACGACATTTAAATCGTATTGGCTCGTTTTGTTAGCACTCATAACCTCATAAGAACCTGGTTTGCGTTTTTGCGAGCGTCTTCAGTGTCTGGCGCTTCATCCCCGCGCAGCTGCTGACGTGATTATCAAATATCATAACCTCATAAGGAAGCATTAAAATTTTAAATGTTAACTACTATCTAGATTTTGATTCCTACATTTATAGGATAATATCAAAATTGTTAAATTATTTTTCGAATTGTGAAAATAATTATTTTTTTGCGGTTTTTTAAATATGTTAAGGTAAAGCACGCTTTTCAGTTCAATGTTTTTAACACTAATTTTTCGCCTAGAGACCCACTGTAAATTGCAACGTTATATTCTAACCTTGCAAAAAATTTAGCACGTCTTTGAGTAACAAATTTAGACACTTTTACTAAAATTTTGAGTGTGCTGGTGCTTTTTATTGAATTTTTATTATTTTAATACAAAAACTTGCGTAAGTTGTGTAAATCATTTGTATATTAACTAAATATTCAAATTCAATTAATAAAATTTTCAGAAATGGGTTGAAAAAAGAGTTGTACTCCAGAACTGAGAAATATGATTATATACAAGTATGTGAAGGAAAAAATATCCATTAGAGCCGAATCGAAGGAGTTTTTGTGCTCAATAATGGGTCACAATGCTTTGATTCAGGACGGAAGCACAGGGAATAAAATAAGAAAAAAAGACCCAGAAAAACTACTTCAAAGGACGATCGTGTAATTTGTAGAGTTTGTAAGGCGAAACTTTTTTAACTACCAGGCAAATTCTCGGCACGATAAAGAATCAACTGACCAACAATGTATCAACACGAACCATCAGACGTCGTCTTCTTGAAAATGGGCTACGGGGCTGTAGCGCAAAAAAGAACCGCAGTGTCAAACAAAAACATAAAGAGTCGTATTAAATTTGCAAAGGAGCATATCGGGAAACCCTTAGATTTTTGGAAACAAATACTGTTGAGCGATGAATCCAAGTTAAATTTGTTTGCTCAGATGGGAAACAATATGATCGACGCCCGCCAAACAAGGAATTTCACTCTCGATACACTTTAAAAACAGTTAAGCATGGTGGAGGCAGTATTATGGTTTGGGCGGCATTTTCGTGGTACGGTGTAGGTCCTATTCGACAGCTAACTCAAAGAATGGACCAATATTTATATAAAGATATATTGTCGAGTACAATGAAGTCATTTGCAGAGGAACACATGCCTGAACTATACATTTTTATGCAGGATAACGATCCCAAGAACACTGCTTGAAGTGTTAAAATTTGGCTTTCATCCGAAAACATTATGATTTTGGATTGGCCTGCCCAGAGACTGGACTTAAATCCAATCGAAAACATATCGACATCTGCGCAGGTCAAAAAAGGCTTGGGGAAAAAATCAAGCAAAAATGCTGACGAATTATTTCAAAATTTCAAGGAAATATGGCAGAGCATATCAACTGAGCGATGTCAGCGTTTGGTCGGTAGTCTGCCTAGAAGATGTAAAGCTGTGCTTGAATCAAAAGGCTATATGACAAAATACTAACTGAAAACATTAATTCATAATCAAATTTTAATTTTTTTAGTAATATTTTTAATATACTAACCAAAAAACTGAAGTGTACTTAATTAGTTGACCAAGTCAAAATAGATATAAATTATTAATTTTTTGTCGCACGTTGAATTGAAAACAATTCTTTCGTTAAATTTTCAATAAATCTATATCTAAGAAGATAATAAAAATGGTAGCTTAAGTTAAAAAAAAATATCTCAATTTTTAATTATGAAATAAACCAATGTTTTAAAAGAAAACGGAGTGTCTTAATTATGTGACCACCAGTGTATATAAGAATTTCGCACATAGAAAGCATACAGCAAAAAAAAACAAAGCAACAGATTTCCCGAACATTCATCAGTACTTCATATACCCCTAAGCCGGAGGGAAATGAGGTTGCTTTTGAAATAAAAGTACCACATATCATCATCATAGTAATAACCCTTAAATTGCATGCCGAACAGATTATAAGCACGAAAGTTTTTCCTTCGGTGTAAGAATGTCATATCTAAAAAGTTAATTTTTATACCCTGAACAGGGTATATTAAGTTTGTCACGAAGTTTGTAACACCCTGGAGGAAGGGGGAGACCTTCAGTATGTCGAGCTGAGTCGATTTCGCCATGTCCGTCTGTCTGTCCGTCTGTCTGTATATATACGAACTAGTCGCTCAGTTTTTAAGATCTCGTTTTGAAGTTTTGCAAACGTCACTTTTTCTTCAAGAAGCTGCTCATTTGTCGGAACTGCCGAAATCGGACCACTATAACATATAGCTACCATACAAATTGAACGATCGGAATCAAGTTCTTGGGTGGAAAACTTTTACACTTGACAAGATATATTCACGAAATTTGGTATAGATTATTTTCTAAGACAACAATGTATTCTCCGAAGAAATTGTTCAGAACAGATTACTAGAGTATAGAGCTTCCATACAAACTGAACACATAGTTACTAACAGAAATGCACCTGTGAAGGGTATTTAGCTTCGGTGCAACCGAAGTTAACGTTTTTTTCTTTTTCTGAAGAAATTCAGTTTTCAAGTTTATGATTACAAACGTTTCTGGGTTTTGAAAACTAGTTATGACGGAATGATAGTTTCGATAATGTAAGAATAATATTTCGAAATTATAACAGAGGGTTTGTCAACGAAATAAAAATGTTCGGTTTACTTTGTGAATATTAACATAGATACATTTCCGGCGAGATTTGTAAGTGTCATGAAGTAGAAATTTAGAGTTATAGTTTTTTTTTTAAATAAATGTATGGTGGATCCTTAGTTTCACTTCTGTCAATAAATTCGAAAATTTTTTTATTTTGACTTTTGCCGTTTTTGCATTGAACGCCGCAACAACTATGCCTGTAGCTTCGTTTTTAAGTACATTTATAACGTTTTGTGTATTTTATCTTGCTGTATAAACATATGTACACACATTTGAGTAACGCATGAACTTGCGTCCAGCAAATGTCCTTCGTCCTTTGACCAACCGCAGATCTTATCAGGCGAATAAAACCATTTATTGTGGCATTTAGTACATACCTAGGGCTGTGTGCTTGTGTGCGGAAAAGGAAGAAGGGAATCTTCAGCTCTGTTCTGCCACCATCCACCAACATTCATAGCCGAAAAATGTTCGATGGTGTAAGTAGGTTAAAGGATAACAACACTTATAGTCACATTCACAAATTGGATAAAGATGGCCACATTATGAGAATTGTGGCGAAAAAGTGAAGGTTTGACGAATGTGAATTTGTGTGTTGTACCCGCATTCAACTTTAGTAAGGTGGATATGTAGTATGTAAGGAGGAAGAGGAGACACTTAAGGATACAAATGTCACTATTGAACTTCTGGGGAATGTTTGAGTACATTTTACGACTCCTGGCGCTCGTAGTTGTTGGTTATTGAAGCGAATTGCATTGAGTCTATCATTGTCAGACTTATGGCGCTTATCACAGTCGCTGCAACATAACCTGATCATGACAACGACAATGCAACAACAACAAACTATCCGCCGAGCAGCCACAAAATGAGTTGACAATATTGTGGGAATGTCAGTCGGCACTGTTGGGTAGGCGGGCGCCTGCAAATAGATAGTTGAGTCCTGGGAATTGACAAGAACGCCATGCAAGCGCAAGAGCAAGCCACAGAGGGTATGAGCGCCGGCGTCAACTGAGCTATGCAATGCCACTCTATGCGCCCATAAATCCTTATCATGTTTATGCATTCGCCGTATGATAAATGAGAATTGCAATGACAACAAAATGTGAAGAAGCAGAAGCGACATGCACGCTGTGTTTCGGGTTCATATGTGATTGGATGTGTATGTGTGTGCTTGCGAGTTTGCGTGTGCTCCATATCAGCTAGTTGCTCCGCATCAGTCTATCTGCACCTTTATGTATATGTATGTGTGTATAGACACTTGCAACGTGCAATGTGTTTCACCGCCACCCACACGCCTGCTCTCCTTGCCATTTGTGTGTGTCTGTGTGCGCGTTGAAGATATCAGCCAAGCCGCCATCCGACCATCCAACCATCCAACCAGCCAGTCAACCAGCTCAGGGAAGATGTGGGTTGAAAAAGATGTTGCATAAAACACCAGCAAGCATAATCACAACAACAACAACAATAATAACAACAACAGTGCTACCAAAGAAGAAGCAGAAAATTCATTGTAAGCAAAAACGAGGCGACTAATGATAAAATATGAGCAAACAATGCACTGGCCGAAATGAGCAGAGATAAATGTGTTTGATGTTGCATAAATGCTCGAGTCATAAGTCATTACATTGCAATGAAATTGTTGTTTTTGTGGTTACCGAATGATCTACAATATTATATATAAAAAAGTTTTTGAGTTGATAGTATCAAAAAAGACATTATAATATAGAGAACATTTCGAATCATTGTAATGTGGTATAATTATTATTATTAAACAAATAGTACACGTTTATGTTCACCGTTGATTGAGTTTCTTGGTACTCTATAAACTCACGATTGATGGAATTCGGATGTTCCGGAGTAGATTCTTGAGTTCGCGAACAGAAGATTCACCAGCGGACTCCTAATAAAGCTGTCGGAGAACCGACAAATAAAGATGTTTCTATACAAGAACTTGATTTCGATTGGTCGATTTGTATGACAGCCATATATTCCAGTTTCCCGATTAGAACAATTTATTCCGATATTGTAGCATTGCCTTAGATAGTAATTCATGAAAAATTTCATGAAGATATGCGTCCAGATATAAAAGCTTTTCATACAAGATATTTATTCCGCTCGTTCAGTTTGTACCTCAGTTATATTTTGTACTGGTCCGATATCATGAATCCTACCTCCTGGGAAGGAAATGGTGTAATTACAGAGCCATATCTCAAATTCTGAGGGTTCAGTACTCGTATATGAAGATAGACGGACTGACATGGCTAATTTAACTAGCTGATCATTTACCTATGTATATATGTATGTATATATTTTATAGGGTCTACGACGTTTCCTTCTAAGTGTCACAAACTACGTGGCAAATATACCCAATTCAGAACATATAGATGTTGAAACATACAAAACATATTATATTCGAAAAGAAAGAATAAATAGTGGTAGTTTTTAGGTATTCATACCCGGAATAGTTTACATTAATTATGAATTACTATGAGCAAAATCAGTTAGACTTAATTCATAATTTTTAAATTCTTAATTTATTCTCCAAAATCTATGCCATTCCATTCAAAGTAGTTCCCCTCGCCTCCACTTGTGCCAATTTCCAGAATAGCCTGCAATGCGCGTAGCGATTCACGTTTAATGTCGTTGGAGTTTGCTGAATAGCTAGAAATTACACGAAGGTAAATCAGACAAATACGATGGTTGCGGTATAATTTTGGTTGAAACTTTGGCAAAACTCACAAAGGAAGTCAATGTAGTATGCGATGGTACATTACCGTGGTGCGAAAACCAATAGTTTTTGGCCCATAATTCCGTCCTCTTTTTATAAACAGCTTCGCGAAACGAATCATAACATTGAAATCGTATTTCTTGTTGACAGTTTGACCGGTCGAAAAGAACTCACAGGGCACCACACATCGATAATCGAAGAAAACTGTCAACATAACCTTGATTTTTGACTGCTGAGACGTAGCTTTTTCAGCTTCGGCTTACATTTGCTACGATATTTGGCCGAATGATCGTCTGTTTCCGAGTGGTAAGCATAGATCCAGGACTCATCGCCAGTTATAATACGTTTCGTTGGAAAGCATTGCTTCAGAGACGAAAACACGACACTGTGTTTACAGTTCTTGCCGAAAAAAACATTCCCGTGCTGATAACTATGGTGAGAACGGAGGATATGTATCTAGTTCCTAGTAATTGGTACTCAAACTCACTCTGGTCACTTTTCGAAATACAAATTATCATGCTCATACATTATATAGTAGAGTTGGCATACAACGGCTATTCTTATAGACGTTAAATTGAGTATAACAGCCAAAAATTTAATTCTTTTAGATATAATGTAAAAATTGTCCGTTTTTTCCATTCCGTTATTGGTAAAACCCTTAGCACTTACAATGTTGTTCAACATCATCGTCAATTCTCTTTCCATTCACTAACCTAAAAGAAGAGGAAATAGGAGGAATGAGTAAGGTAAGAAAATAGTTTGTTTAGTGAGGTTAATTACTTAATATAGTTATTTCCAATAAAAAAATACTTCTTAAAATTCTTCTAAGTAAAAAATTTAAAAATCAGTTTTAATTTAGCTTGTACAGATCTTAATAACAAATTTACACTTTCTGGGTCTGCTACAAAAAAAAAAAAACAGTTCGTACGGATTTTCGAATGTTAAGACACGAAGACTAACATCGATTGCTCAACGTCGATATCAGACCACAATAGCATATAGCTGTCATACAAATAATCGAAATGAAGTGCTCCAATAGACACTCTTTTCATTTGACGAAATATTTTGGCATGGATTGTTGTCCAGGGAATCAGTGTAATCTCCGAAGAAACTGTTATGGTCGGACGACTTTAGCATATAATAATAGCATATTATTCCAATACAATGGTTCGATCTCTGAAGAAATTGTTCAGATTGGATCGCTTTAGCATATATGTAGCTGCTGTATAGCTTGCCTTTATTTTATTATTTTTCAATTTTCTCTTCAAGATCCAACATCATGTCATAACTTGCTCTCATAAATAAAAACAACATTTCTCTTTTCACTTGATGTCACTATATGGAATGATACAATGGGGCGATACAAATTGTAAAAACTTAGCAATACGTGCATTCGTTTTAACCTGCATAATTCAGGTATGACTGTTAGCGACGGCCCTCCGTATAAACATAAAATTTACTGTTACATAAAGAGTGTTTAAATAAAGAAAAGGGTTTTGATGTTAGAATCGGTTTTCCTATTACAAAGTGAGTCAATATTTTTAAAAGTGTACTGAACTCTGCGGGGCCACACTCTAATGCGCCACAAATAACAACATCAGCAACAAGAGGGTGAACAGCCGAGGCGAGACGAAAGCAGTGACATTGGGGAAAAAACACAACAAAACACACAAAAAGGACATTCCTCAGAGCGCGCACTATATTTTATATTTTGCGTTCTTATCGCAAACTCTCACTCACCCGTTCGACTGCGACATCGCAGATGGCGATGGCAACGCCACCACACAACCACTGCCAACAGCCATGTAGGTGTGTGTACAGCGACAACAACAATAAGAAATGCAAGAGCACTGAGCCAGCCAGAAAAAGGAATCAGCAGCACGACGAAGAGCTGATAACACCCGCGCTAATGGGACCGAACAATGGCGCATAGACGAGCAGGCCACGTTGCATGATTGCAAGCCGACCGAAAAGGGAGCGGAGGAAATGCTGGAAGCGGAGCTGTGTGGTGTAAGAAACAGCCGTAGAGCGCGCTAAAAGGATATGCGAGCGCACGGTAACCCAAAGAAAACAAAGAGTCGAAATTCAGCGGCATCGGGCCACAACAACAACAAATGGGGTCGGGTAAGGAAGAGAGCTATTATGTTAGCGGGCGTAAACGCGAGCGAACGAGTGGGCGTATGAAGACATAAGCGCGTTGGTTGTTGTTGGCGCTCGTAAGCGAGTGAATGAGTGAGCGACTGGCGCAAACGCTTATCTATGGCCATCAATCAGGCGTGCAGCGATAAGCAAAAGATTTCAAATGGAGTACTGCTGCTGGTGCGAAGGTGGAAGTGGTGTATGGCATGCTAAAGCGATTTATGTGTTGGTATGCATGCACCCCGAATGACGATGGAAAGGGTAATGATTAAAAGGAGCACACATAACGGCAAAACTGTGACTCAGCAAAAATGGGGACCGACCATAAGGGCCGATGTGAAGACAAGGTAAGCGTGAGCCAACGGTACAAATGCACCAAAAAAGTTGAAAGAATTATTGTTGTTGCCGTTAGGTAGTATGGATCGGGGAATAAGCAAAGAAATATTGTAATAGAAAAGTGTTAAAAAATAGATTAAGCTCAGATCTTACCAAAAAAATGAGTTAACGAGGAGCTTATATGCAAAAAAGTTAGAGGAATAGTGGAATTGCTTCGCTGATATATTATCACAGGACGCTTAGCCTAATAAACACATATCGTTTTACCTGACACTTGCTTTTCTTCTTCTCTCTTTCTTTACCGTGATACGGCAGACGTGTACACAACAGGTACCCACGCCCCTTCATATCAAAAGCAATGCGTTCGCCATTTACCGGCTTATCAGCAATCGTAGCAGGATTCCCAGGTTTGCATCGCTTTATCACAGCCGCCTGCAGTTGCCTGTTCCCCGAGTAAGCTCGCACTATTACACGCACACATTTCCATAAGCCCTCTTGCAGCTTCACCACGACGCAGCTTTACGTTGCACCACACAGATGAGTATGCGTTATCCTGCCGGCGAGGTGCATTGTGTTGTGCGTAGTGGGAGAGCGAGCGCAGTTGGCAAGCGCCGAACAATAACATCCTGACAGCGTTGCGATAAGTTGCACTGTTGTCGACGTTGGATACAAAAACCAACAAGCAGCAAGCACTATAGTTGCGCAGGTGCTTCCTCCCCATGGGTGAATGGTCCAATGCTGCTGATTGTGTGACTTACGAAAATGCGAAATTCATTGAATGAAATGGCATTTCATGCACAAAGCAACCTATTCGGGGGGTTTGCCATAAGCTTAAAACTGCTGCGATGGCTTACTAATGTTTGATGTATTACAAGTGGAGATATTTAACTGTTAAGTCAAAAATCAGCATACTGAGTGACTGCATTGCACAACCCGTAGTTGCTTGAAAAAGTTGCACCTGCTATTCGGGATGGATTCCTTGATATTATCTGGATTCTAAAAATTTTGCTAGATTCTGAAAAGTTATATGTGTTATTAGAAGTTTTTGCTTCAAACTCGGAGGTCATAATGTATAATCTTTCGATAGATGACAGCATCAAAGAACAAAATTTTATGGTGTTAGATATTATTTCCATTTGTATCTTTGGGCTATATTAAGGGGTTACGTGGGTTACTTTGCGCCTAAAACGGCCTATATATAATAATTTTATTATATGAAAAGTAAAATATTTTATTAAAATTTTTTATTATTCGAAAGATAAATATTTTACAAAGATGTTCTGGAATTTTCAAAGAAAAATATTCAAAATATGGCCATTACGACGTCATGGCAATGCAAATTTTTGTTAAAGTTTGTGGAAGTTTTTTGTGTTTTTTATAATATTATTCGGATGAACTTAAGAATTTAGGACAATATTTTATATAAGTTATAGAATTAAAAATATCTCTATAATTTTTTATTTTTGATGTCCTGAAACCCATATAACCCAATGAGAGGCACTAAGGACTTTTAAAAATGTGAAATACATACGATAAGGGTCGGCTCGAATTCCTGATCTTACGACGACGATGGTGTGATTGACCATGGACGACTTTTTCTAATAATATCAAGCTATATGCCGTGATGTCTGAATTTGGTATCCCCGCAAAACTAATACGGCTGTGTAAACTGACGTTGAGCAACACCAAAAGCTACGTAAGGATCGGGAAGGACCTCTCTGAGCCGTTCGATACCAAACGAGGTTTCAGACAAGGCGACTCCCTATCGTGTGACTTCTTCAATCTGCTTCTGGAGAAAATAGTTCGAGCTGCAGAACTAAATAGAGAGGGTACCATCTTCTGTAAGAGCGTACAGCTGCTGGCGTATACCGATGATATTGACATCTCCAGATTGGACAAGGAAGCAAAACAAATAGGTCTGGTAGTGAACGATGGCAAGACGAAATATCTCCTGTCATCAAACAAACAGTCGCTCTCACGTCACTGTTAACAGTCATAACTTTGAAGTCGTAGATAATTTCGTCTATCTTGTAACCAGCGTAAACACCACCAACAATGTCAGCCTAGAAATCCAACGCAGGATAACTCTTGCCAACAGGTGCTATTTCGGACTGAGTAGGCAATTGAGAAGCATAGTCCTCTCTCGACGAACAAAAACCAAACTCTATAAGTCACTCATAATTCCCGTCCTGCTATATGGTATAGAGGCTTGGATGATGACAACAACTGATGAGTCGACGTTGCGACTATTCGAGAGAAAAGTTCTGCGAAAGATTTATGGTCCTTAGCGCATTGGCCACGGCGAATATCGCATTCGATGGAACGATGAGCTGTATGAGATATACGCCGACATTGACATAGTTCAGCGAATTAAAAGACAGCGGCTACGCTGGCTTGGCTAGGTCATGTTGTCCGTATGGACGAAAACACTCCAGCTCTGAAAGTAGTCGACGCACTACCCGCCGGGGAAAGCAGAGGAAGAGGAAGACCTCCACTCCGTTGGAAGGACCAAGTGGAGAAGGACCTGGCTTCGCTTGGAATATCCAATTGGCGCCACGTAGCGAAAAGAAGAAACGACTGGCGCGCGGTTGTTAACTCGGCTATAATCGGGTAAGCGGTGTCTACGCCAGTAAAGAAGAAAAAAGATATGATATCAGCGGAAAACGACCAAATTTAGATTTATTTTTCGTTCAAATGTTAATCTGCAGTGATGCGACGGATATGTATAATTCAAAGAGCAAAGAAAACTCTGAGAATGCTTATGATATTTACCGTCTGACTTAGCCATACCTCAGAAGAGAAAAATGGTTTAAATTTTAATTTCCTATTTTTTTAAACTTTAATAACGAAATATGAATCCATTGGTACACAGCAGATATAATGGTATAGTGACCATGGGCTTCATCTGGCCAACCTGATCCCAAGAAGCCAAAAACTGCGCCGATTCAACACCGAACCGCAAAAACAGCTATACAATTCGGAACAGAAATATAAGCTTTCACCATGGCTACCGCCGGTTCATAAAATAATAAATCATGGAGTGACAATTCAACCGCCAACTTTACCAAAGTGTTTTTTTGTTTTTATAGACTCAGTACTTATCAAATCGCCCACACAGAAATGAGCTTGTGAGACTGTTTTCGGCTATAGAGGAATGACCTTCTAATAAAACAAAACGATTGGCTTTGTCGAGCCGAAATCCTAATGTACAATAAAAAGGTTCATATTCAACCTAACTTAATAAATTATAAATTCTACGAACTGCAACATTTGCATTGAACTCCATTGTCTTCGTTGCAAGCATTAACTAATTTCAATTAATTACCACAGAGAGCGAGTCAAAGATATTTTCTCAAACGAACTATGATTCCAAAACATTTTCCTCACTATTTACATTATTTTTGGTAGAGCACTGATATTCCATTGCGTAGATTTAGCTATGCCATCAGAGTCCCCACAGAGCGCCGTAACCTCAAAACGCCCAGTGCCAGGGCAAAGCCAAAAAATCACATTTGTTCACTCACAAAGCGCCCGCTCATTCAAATTGGGGCTACATTTCGGTATTCGTAGCACCATCGGTTGTAGGTGCTGGTAGAGTGTAGCGTCTCGCAAAGCCTACGTCGGTCAGTTGAGCGTAGGTGTGTCCTTGCCACATTTAACTTTGGCGCTTGTTTCGCATTTCGCATTTTACACTAGTGTTCGTGCTGAGTTGCAGTCGAGTGTCTCGTATTTTGCTTATCATGCGCTGCGTGCCATGCCATTCATTCTCGTAGCGATATGCCGAAATAGATAAGCGAACGCAGCAAAAGCAAAACAAAACACAACTTGTGTGTGTGTGTGCGTGTGTGATTACGCCAAAGCTCCACCCCCAACTACACGACCACGAGCGAAGCGTCGGAATTTAGTTTAGTTTGTTGAATAGTCAGTGAAGGAGCGCGTTGGTCCCTCATTTTGTCTGTGTGTGTGTACGATAGCTTTCGACGTCAAAGGATAACAAAAGGAGGTGCAGCCGAGGCACACAGATAACAAGCGACGAGGTACAAATTTGTTTAGAATGGAATCAAATAGAAACCTGAGATATTGAGCACCATTGGGGAAAAAACTTGGTTAACTGTAAAAATTAGGCAGCGCACATTTTCAACTCGCTGGAATGCTTTTGTGTGCCAACATTTCCTATCAATACATTGACCGATTCTGTGTTCTCTGCACAATTCTCCTCCCTAGAGTCCAGAGTAACGGCGCCATATTACATTGATACAGAGACCAGGCGGTCAGCAAGTGAAAGGACATCGCCAAATGGGAGAAATGGTACCACAAGCAAATACTGGTGTGGGTTGTACACTCATCGTTGGTGGTTGGGTGCGTTGATAACCGAGTGACGCTTTTGGCGCGCTGCTCTCCCTACTGTTTTGCTGTTTTTGTTTGGTGGCGCACGAATGGTGTTGCCCAGTTGCGATAAGGAACTGGAAAACAAATAAAAAAGAAAATGGAAACAAGGGAATATGTAAATACAACATGCATCAGAAACTTTAGGAATTGCCGAAAAGTACGGTACTCGCTGTTTTTATCGAAAACAAAATAACGGTATAAGAGGGGCGTTGTTCACCTCATCTTTCTCCACTATTGCATTACGAACGGTTCCAACATATAACAAAGCGATGGTCCACATAATCGTAATTCAATCATATGTCGACGCAAGCAGGCGACTCACAATTATTTGACGCGAAAAGCCAAATAGCATCCAATTTTTGAATATTGCTAGCAAAGAAATGTTAAAATGCTAAGTTAAAAAAATTTCGACAGAGAAATAATTGTTAAATATTTTTAGACTTTACTCGTACTTAGATATATTCGTACATTGCTTCATCATATAGAAGTCATAACCGGGTGATCCAGTTCGAGGTTCCCCACTTTTTTAAAGAAAACCCACAGAAACTTCAAATTTAATGGGGGATTTTTATTTTCATTCGAAAGAACGTTCTTTGGCATGTATTTTTTGAAGATTATCTCTTTCAAATGTCGGCCGCGGCTACGTCTCATCCGTCCATGATTCGTTCGAGCATTTTGACTGATAACTGGCGAATGACATGCGTGATGTTTTGCTCCAAGGCCTGAATCGGGACGGGTTCGTCAACATTGATTTAAGACTTTACATACTCCCACAGTAAAAAGTCTAACAATGCAATATCACATGCTATGCTGTCAATCGAAAGGTCCCAAAATGTGAATTTAACTTTTCGCCGAAGTGGTCTCTCAATAAATCCATTGATTGATGCGATGTGTGGAATCGAGATCACGAGCTTCAATTTCAGACATCAAATAGCCGGTTATCGTGGCGCGATAACGGTCGCCATTGATAGTTAGTTGCTCACGAGTAATCTGTTAAAAAAAAGGTTATTGAAAGAAGTAGCTCTACTCAAGGCTTAAGAAATCTGAGTAGTATTATCATTTCATATGAATTAAAAATACAAATGAGACGCAACGAGGTTGCCACCATTAATTGGTTAATAAGTAAGCAGCAACTTGTGAATCATTTTATGAACATGAACATATCTTCAGTAAAAACCGCAACTTAAATATAAACCGGACTTCGGTTTTAAATAAATCATACTACTCGATGTTTATATGAAACGAAATAAAAAATAAAATATATTTTGCACATCGGTTTGTCCGTCCCCAGAAATACTTTGCAATCGGTCAGTGCCAACACAATCAGCCAGCATTCAATAGATGGCGAGACAGCACTGTATACTATGTGAAGTAACCAGCCTCACATCAATAAATCTGTGAACAGAGAATATATGTATAAATTACTGTGCCCAAAAAATAAGGTGACATTTGAATTTAAACTGCGCGCGTCGAAGGATTTGGAGAATTAATTTTTTTTTTAGGTTGGTAGTACTGTCAGTCACATTAAGGTCAAATTTCATTTCAAAATATTCATTAGTGTTTGAAATACGTGTCGTTTTGTGAGCTGCTAAAAGTGAGTTTTTCGTTTTTTGCGATGTCGAAATTTGTTGAGCAAAGAATTTGCATTAAATTTTGTTTACGGAATCAATTTTCTGCTGCGGATACATTGAGGATGGTGCAGAAAGCCTTTGGTGATGAGGCTACGTCTAAAAAAATTGTTTAAAAGTGGTATAGTGAGTTCCAAGCCGGCCGTGAACGTGTCGAAGACGAAGAGCGTCCAGGGCACCCATCAACCTCAACCGACGAAGATCACGTTCAACAAATCAAAGATTTGGTATTGAAAACCCGTCGATTAACAATTAGAGACCTTGATGATGAAGTTGGCATATCGAAAGGCTCAGCCAATACCATTTTGAAGGATGTTTTGGGCCTCAAGCGCGTCAAATCTCGACTGGTATCGAAAACATTGATTTTTTTTGGAAAAAAGGCGTCGCGTTGAAGTGTGTGAAACAATGCTTTCCGACTACCAGGGTGTCATGAAATGCATTATAACTGGCGATGAGACTTGGATCTATGCTTACGACCCCGAAAAAACCGATCACTCGAGCGAATATCGTGCCAAAAGAGAGCCGAGACCAAAAAAATCGCGCCAAAGTCGCTCAAAAATCAAGGTCACGTTGACTGTTTTCTTCGATTATCGTGGTATTGTGCATTATGAATTCCTTCCAACCGGTCAAACAGTCAACAAGGAATATTATTTGAACGTTATGCGTCGTTTGCGTAACGCTATCCGCCTAAAAAGGCCGGAATTGTGGAAAGACAATTTTTGGTTTCTACACCACGATAATGCACCATCCCATACTGCCCTCGTAATTCGTGATCATTTCGCCAAAAACTCAACCGATATCGTTCCGCCACCAACGTATTCACCTGATCTGGCGCCGTGCGACTTCTGGCTGTTCACCAAACTCAAAAGACCGCTCCGGAGATACCGTTTTTATACGACAGAGGAGATTCAAACCGCAGCGAAGTCGGAACTGAAGGCCATCCCGGAAAGTGACTACAACCAGTGTTTCGAAGATTGGAAAATCCGTTGGCATAAGTGCATTGCATCGGGAGGGGATTACGAAATTGATTTGGAAGAATAAATAAAGAATTTTCAAAATAAATACAATGTCATTTTATTTTTAGGGCACAGTAGTATTTTCACTTTTATTTGTTTTTGTACAGCGCTTTTCTACAAACAAGGTTATAGTTTGCATTTGTTCTTTCCAACATTTCGGTGCAACATTTACGATTTGCAAACATCTCGGTAACTTCGGAGTTTGTTTATTTAATTTTTCTCGCACTTTTGATTGTTCATGTCATGAAAGTGTCATAACTGACATAACTCTTTTTTTGTTCACACATCGACAACGGCATGCTTTTCGCCACCTTCATAGCACCGCTTCGCAGGCTTTGACAGTTCCACATTTTTTTTGATGCATACATACATATTTACAAACCCTCAAGTGATGAGTATGAAAGGCCACGCAACTGCACACTATTAATAAAATCTATAAATGAATGTACGACATTTGTATGTGTGTGGTTCGGGACTGTCCGAGAACTTAGAGCGCCTCTTTCAGCTGCCTGATTCATTTCCATTAACGTGTACTGTACATAAATATGTATGTATGTGTAAACTATGTAAATAGTGCTCAGGCGACATCAAAGCTTTTAATTTCGTTTGTTTTCACCTTTCCACGCGCCACATTTTGTTGCAATGCATTTGAATGCATATTGTCACATTTTTCCATCGGCTATCTCTGACATTTCATTTGCATGCGTCATTGATGCGAAACAGCAAATCACATCCAATACACTGAAAAAATTAATGATCTGTCGAGTTGATAATTTATGAGATATATGTATGTACATAGAAGTAGGATTTTGAGTGAAGCAACTTATGCTAGTTTAGAAAAAATTTATTAGGAGGAATTTCGCGGGTTAATAAAGTATTATTTTTTAACGAAAGAAGTACTGTTGAAGCCAAGTTTTGGTTTGACGAACATCATTCGTTTTCGTCAGGAAAATCAACCGTTGTGAAGTGGTTTGCTAAGTTTAAACGAGGTTCAATTAATATCGAGGACAATGCGAGCAGTGGAAAAAGGCCACAAAATAAATTTGAATGACCGTAAAGAGACATTGTTGAAGATAAGTGAGACTTTAAAGATATCAAAGGAATGTGTGCAATGTGGGTGCCTCTCGAGCACACAATCTATCAAAAATAAAAATTTGATGAATTGGATGAGTCTGAGGAGTGTTTAAAGCTGTGGAATCGTAATAAAACCGAATTATTTTCATCCTTATGTGACAATGGATAACACATGGCTCCATCAGTTCACACCAAAGTTCAATCGACAGTCAGCCGAAAAGACTTTTAGGCTTATTTTGCCACATACTGAAAAATATTCCCTGGGTTTCATTTAGGTAGCACGCATACAATAACCAATCATAGGGAGGAAAATCCTGGTAATAGTTCTATGGGGGCAGGTCAAGCTTTCGTCCAATTGTATTTATTTTAAGCACAAAGAGTTGTGAGTAAAACATTTTCTGTAATTTTCATTGAGATAACTCATATATTGTCCGATATATCCAGCATAAAGTAACTTGGAATTTCGGTAATCTTTGTATTAGTTATATGGGGGCTCAGGGTAATATTGACCCGATTCAACCCATTTTTTACACACAAAAAAACTATTGTCAGGAAAGCTTTCTGCCTGAATGTTTATTTATATCTATGTATATATATTTTCGGTCTGAAGTCAACTATATATACTGAGGCCCAGATATTCGGTACTTAGGGGCTTGAATAGGTTTGGTTGGATTTAAGCAATTTTAGGTCATAAGTTGTCATACCTTAAAAAAATAATTAGTGCAAAATTGTATCCCGTTATATTAATTACTTCTTGTTTTGTGTACTGGAAATTTGAAGAATCTAGCAGAACTTAAAATTGTGTTACTCCCTACTTCCCACACTGGTTGTGCTCCGTTTTCGCCCATTTTCACACTGTCACTTAGAGACATGAACATAGTGTCACAATGTTACCAAAAAGTGAGAAATACCACGCCCATCGTCAAATTACCACATCGGCTCCCATAAAGCCTTCTTCTTACGAGGGCTGCTATATATATTTCTGGCCTAATAATGAAAATAGGCATATTTATCAACGAAAAATTTTTTTTTTTGTTTTGTTTTTTCGTTGGATTAGGCTCGTCTTGAAAAACCCACACGGTCGATTGCTGTTTTGTTTCCGGCTTATACGCATAGATCCATGATGCGTCACCTGTGACGATCTTATAAATGTCTTTTGAAGCACCGCGATCGTATTTTTTCAGCATTTTTTTACACCAAACCACACGAGCCTTTTTTTGAGCGATTGTCAAATTGTGCGGGATCCAACGAGAACAAACCTTTTCTACGGCCAGGTGTTCATGCAATATCGAATGTATGCTGGTGGGAGAAATGCATAGGCATGCCTCTATCTGAAGGTTTGTTACATGACGGTCTTGCATTATCAGTTCACGTACGGCATCGATGTTTTCTGGCACAACGGCTGTTGTTGGACGACCTTCACAGAATTCGTCTTTGAGCGAGCGTCGGCCACGATTGAACTCGTTGTACCAGTTTTTCACAGTGCTATGGAATGGTGCTTCATAGCCATACAAAGATTTCAGTTCATCGATGCACTCTTGTCGTGATAATCCACGTCGAAAGTTGTGAAAAGTGATCGCACGAAAATGTTCACGAGTTAATTCCATTTTTTGGCCGAGATGAATTTTTTAATTCCCTGTAAATAAAACAATTCACGATTAAATGACAAAACGTTCTGAGTGATGTTATGCTGAAAAATATCAAACTTTCCAATGGAAATGTCAGATTGCACCTGGCAACACTTAGTGTTGCCTAGTCCAGAAATATATATAGCAAACTACGTACACCATCTCGGAAGTCAAATTTCATGTCTCTGGCGTAACTACTGTTTTGCCTTTTGTGTATTTAAGGCTTACCATCTCAAGACTAAAATTTGTCAAAATCGAACCAAATTGTGAAATGCAAATATTTTTGAACTTAATGACTTAATGACAGAAATATATGCAATATGTGAGTTTTCAATCAAATTTAGGGTGAATCTCTTTCCAATAACACCGCATCTGAGTACATAAAATAAATAATATCGGGTTCAAATTTACCTTAGCTCACCTAAATAAATTCCGGAGTGTGAAAGATCCGTTGGACCTTAACGCTTATATGTACAAAGGTCAATATGTGGAAGTAATTTAGTGAAACTCTAACAGCATTTTTTTTCTGATAGTGCTATGTCGTAATGCCCAAAGTGGGTAAAATCGAGTCAAGGCATAACATATTCGGTCACACCCGAATACTTCTGTGATAAAAACCGATAAAATTAAAAAAAAAAAAATTTTTTTTATTTCTGTGATAAATTTTTTTAAAAATTATTCATTACCAATCGTTCTTTTAATTACATCAGCCATTTCTTGTTTGCATTAAATTTATTAGCATATAATTTAGCTCTCATTACGTAATATCTTCCGCTTTACTGTTGGGACCTATCTATCTGCACGTAGTTGCCACAGGGCGCGGATGGGTAGCCATTGGTCGACAACAACAACAATAGCCGTTTGAACTGAAAGCAATGAGCACGAATGCGAATGTAACAGATAGTGTTGTGGCAGTACAGTCATCATACCCCGGGCTCTGGTCTCATATTCGACGCGCCACCTTTACGCGATTAGCGTTCACCGCTTGTCGCTAGCGCGCGGCCAAAGCGATTTCTATCGCGAATATTCAACTGGAATGGGCACGTTCGTCGCCGCTGTCGCTGCTGGTGCCAAAGCGCTGGATAGCGGATATCTACGGTGCAGGTAAAAACTAGCGAATGACAAAAACAAATGCAGCAACAACAGCAACATCAACGGCAGCGTTTTTATCGCAATCGATTATTTCTTGGTGCCATTTTGCGCTATGACAAATGCGCCACACAGCAAATCGAACGGAAAATCAAAACGCGTGCAAGTAGACGGGCGCACACAAGCGAACGCTCGACCAAGCGAAAACACCAACAAGCAACAGTAACAACAAATCAGATATCGGAGCGAAGCGCGCGACGTGAAAAACGTCATGAAAAATGAATTAGAAGCGCGGCGCTTTTTTAATGATGATTGCTTTTGATTGATAACATTTTACTTTGCATTTGAATGGCGGCACCACCCACCAACTTGGCCCGCACCGACCGCGCCGCCCGGCTAGGTTTCTTGCAGCCTTTCGGCGTTTAACTGCCAGCGGCGTTAGCGACAGCAGCAGCTCACCTTTGTCGCTGTTTACTTAGCTTATGTGTTACTTTGTACCTTGTTTGTATGTAATTTGCCTCGTTGTTGTTGCTGTTTCTATTTTCATTACAATTTGACCCAAAAAACAAATGCGCTTTAATCGCACAGTGGCGGCGCTGCGCCGCTCCGATGCCAAACGCAGATAACGCTGATGGATTTTTTCTTTTGCTTGATAAGCGTTGCCAGATGGTTGACTGGCTTGCTTGCGTATTGCAATGGTTTTAATTTTGTAGCTCTTTTTGTTGTTTGCCATTATAATTATTTACTGTACGTTATTTGCTTTAATTTCTGCCGTTTATAGTATATACATACATTATATAAGTATATATGTATATGTTTGTATGTCAGTTAAGTCATCGGTGATCGATTCTCATTCCGAAATGTGTCTTAACTGGTTGCACTTTGAGTATCATAGCAAAGCGTGCTCTTGTAAGGGGTTAGGGGTAGTCAGAATTTTCAAAAAATTAATTTTTTTTTGCATTTTCGTTAAGTGTAATATCTTAAAAATATTATCTGTAAAACTCACATTGATCCGATAATTAGTTTTTGAGTTATTCGACAAATAACAAAGGGAGCTCGGGCACTTCAAAGCGCTAGTGTGAAACTTTAAACGCGTTTTTCTCAAAACTATGTTTTTTGAACTGGTGACAACTGTAACTCGAAAACCGCTTTGTAGATTTTAATGAAATTTATACAGCTTTTAGAATATATAATAAACTCGGACCTGATCGAAGGATTTTTTTTTTCAAAAATTTGAATGTTTTAAGAATTCCAATAGTTATTTTTTCCCAAAAATTTAGAAAAAAAATTCCTGAAGCCACCATTTTGTTAATTTTTTAAAACAAAAAAATCCTTCGATCAGGCCCGAGTTTATCTATAGGGTGATTTTTTTGAGGTTAGGATTTTCATGCATTAGTATTTGACAGATCACGTGGGATTTCAGACATGGTGTCAAAGAGAAAGATGCTCAGTATGCTTTGACATTTCATCATGAATAGACTTGCTAACGAGCAACGCTTGCAAATCATTGAATTTTATTACCAAAATCAGTGTTCGGTTCGAAATGTGTTTCGCGCTTTACGTCCGATGAGCGATGAGGCTCATTTCTGGTTGAATGGCTACGTAAATAAGCAAAATTGCCGCATTTGGGGTGAAGAGCAACCAGAAGCCGTTCAAGAACTGCCCATGCATCCCGAAAAATGCACTGTTTGGTGTGGTTTGTACGCTGGTGGAATCATTGGACCGTATTTTTTCAAAGATGCTGTTGGACGCAACGTTACGGTGAATGGCGATCGCTATCGTTCGATGCTAACAAACTTTTTGTTGCCAAAAATGGAAGAACTGAACTTGGTTGACATGTGGTTTCAACAAGATGGCGCTACATGCCACACAGCTCGCGATTCTATGGCCATTTTGAGGGAAAACTTCGGACAACAATTCATCTCAAGAAATGGACCCGTAAGTTGGCCACCAAGATCATGCGATTTAACGCCTTTAGACTATTTTTTGTGGGGCTACGTCAAGTCTAAAGTCTACAGAAATAAGCCAGCAACTATTCCAGCTTTGGAAGACAACATTTCCGAAGAAATTCGGGCTATTCCGGCCGAAATGCTCGAAAAAGTTGCTCAAAATTGGACTTTCCGAATGGACCACCTAAGACGCAGCCGCGGTCAACATTTAAATGAAATTATCTTCAAAAAGTAAATGTCATGAACCAATCTAACGTTTCAAATAAAGAACCGATGAGATTTTGCAAATTTTATGCGTTTTTTTTAAAAAAAAAGTTATCAAGCTCTTAAAAAATCACCCTTTATTTATAAAACTAATTTTGTTTGTTCGATTGATTTTAGAAGAAGCTCCAAGGACTTATGGTTCTGGGTCAACACAAACACCTATAACTTTGGAAATTAATTTTTTGAAATTTTCGTGACTTCAAGTCAACACATTCTTTAATAATTCCATATTACTACTTTTGTAAAATAATACGATTTAATAGCAAAAGAAAAAAAAAACTGAAAATTCTCATTTTTTCGTGCCTCTGACTACCCCTAACCCCTTAATACAAGATTGGTCTCAATGGTAGTTTATATAATTCCATTTGCAGTTTTTTATTTATGGCATAAAAATATTACGCAAGCGGCATTGTACTCGTAGTAGATAAAACAAAAATAGAGGAGAAAGAGGTTTCTTGTCCACAAATTACGTAAATTTACCTTTAGTGATTTATCTTATCTGATCAAATATATTCCCAACAAAATTGAAATAATCTACCATCCATTATTGGAAATACCAACGCGACTTGACAATCTCAATCTAGGGTTCAATATGTTAAAATTTTGTATACCTTAGATAAGAGTAAGAGAGTCTCTTTTTACACGGTAGATTGGTTCCAGAAAAAAATGTATAAAAAATAGTGTAACATCTGCATTAGTGATCACCCATCTCGACTCCCAGTATTCATTATTGGATAATATTCGAACGAGTAGACCACGTCCAGCACGTAGTGAAGAAAATACAGCAGCCGCAGCTGAGAGTGTGCACGAAGACCGTGGAGAGTCGACTCGGCAGAGTCGTTCGCCGCAACTCGGACTAACATATGAAACGACTTGGTGAATTTCACGTCGTTAGTGGAAGAACTGAAGGCGCTCGACCTTTCCAAGCGACATCGCTTCGCTCTTAAAAAGTTCCACATTTTCGAGTTCAATTTTGTTTAGCGATGCGACCCATTTCTGATTATGGTTATGTAAACAGGCAAAATTACCGCGTTTGGGACAAAAAGCAACATGCATAGATTCAATAGTTGCCCTTTTATCCAGAAAAAAGCCACGGTTTAGGGTGGTTTGTAAGCCGGTGGAATCATCGGTCAACATTTCTTCAAAAATAATGCCGGTGTTACGTTCAATGGATTTATTGAGAGAAAATTTCGGTGAGCAGACACTTTCACATTAGCTTACTTATTCCTGCGGGAGAATGTAAAGTCTAGAGTATATGCTAACAATCTCGCTTTGAATCAGGTCTTGAAGCAAAACATTCCGTGTGTCATTCGCCAATTACGAGTCGAAATGCTCGAACGATTCATCGCAAATTGGACTCAACGTATGGACCATCTGAGACGTAGCCGTGGCCAACATTTGAAAGAGATAATCTTCAAAAAATAAATACCAAAGAATGTTCTTTCGGGTGATAATAAACATTGCCCATTAGTTTTGAAGTTTCTGTGTTTTTTCTTTAAAAAAGCATTGAACCTCGAAACGGATCACTCTTTGTTATCTAGAAAATATTATTTAATTAAAATATTATTTATATTTTCTCCAAATTGAGGCCGGTTAAAATCTTAAAAAAATATTTTACACTTACAAAGTCTGTGCTGTCCCTAAGGCCTATTCTGGGATATTTTAACTAATAAAAAGAGGTTTGTTAAAAACCTGTTTGGAACTTGGGGATTTTAAAACACTGTTGTAAAGCAAAATGACCGCACTCCAAAGCAATCCTTTGCCAAGTCTTGTGGTCTTTCTCTCTAATAGACTTTCTTTGACGATAACCTATAATAACGGGATTTTTTAGGTACTATTGAACAAATCTTAAAAAGATATACTCAATATAGAATTTCTCAGTAAAATTAAACAACAAAAACAGCGAAAGCATTCACTAGCCGTTGGAATAATATGGTGGCCGCAAAAGCACACAGATGAGCTTTTTTCGATGTTGATGTTGATTTTTCGATAAAATCTACAAAGCAAACTGAAATGGAAATCAACAATAAATGCAATAATAACGTCAATGACTGGACATCGCGATGAATATACAAAAAAAGTTTAAATACAAATAGAAAATGAAAAATGAAATAAAAACTGAGCTCAACAAAATACCTGACCGTCAACAATGGAATATCGCGCAATAAAATCTCTTCGAAATTGTGACACATTTTTTTCTCGTTCGCTTCGTTTATTGCTTTCGGTTTTTGCATTTGTTCATTTGGAGATTTTGATGTGTTGGCATCAATCGCCGTTGCTATGATAATGAGCTCCACGGCCCCCACACTCAATCGCCTTCAATGGCACCCACTGTCAACTCAATTAGAATCGATACGAAACCGGCTAACCAGTTAAACATACAAACATATTTACATATTACATATATACAAACACATTGGCATACCTGAGCGATGTGATATGAAATGGTTATATAAAGAGATTTATCAACGTTTCGCATCGCCAACAAAACAAAAAACACTAAAGCAATAAAAACAGGCGGATTTCATTAAGGCACCCTCACCTCATCTCACCGTCGAATACTCATCTACCGCGGTGCGGTACATACTGTGCGCTGTGGCACCGCTACCGCCGGTATCGCACGTTGGATGGCGTGGATATCCAACTTATATCGCGAAATGCGATTTATTGAATTGGCTGTGTGCGCGTATCTATGAATCTTTAAAAGCCGAATGAATTTATCGCGAATTGAAATCTCATTTTAGTGCTTTATAAGCTTTTTATAGCTCCATAGATCGCCACAGTCGCAGTCACAATCAGTGCCGGAGTCAGAGTCAGCGTCAGAGTTAGAGGCAGAGCCGGCGTCATAGCCTGAGTAAGAACCAATGACTGTGGCAGCAGTAGCAACGCTAATGGTTCTGTCAAAATAGCCGTTGAGCAATAAATACGGCGCAGATGAACGTAGAGACAATGGCACAGTGTTTAAAACCGGTATAACTTATTAAATATGAATTTAATCGTGTTCTGAAGTTGTTAACTCATAATTTACTTTGCTCCGACTTTTCCGTTAAAAAATTCTATTATCGGTCGCCATTCGGCAGCAAATAGGCTGCCTTAATATCGAAAAAGCTACCAAGAAACCCGTTGGAATTTCGGGGCTGACACTTGTATTGATCATATTTCAAAAGTCACTCCTTTTGCTAGAAACACAAGTCACTTAAAATATATGGGAGTAGAACCACGGCCAAGCATCTAGAAGTAGTATAAGCGAAGGAATAAGGAATAGTGTAAGAATACTATTCTGAAGAATTGACTTAAGCCATTCTGGAATATGGTGTAGTAAGTTCATCAAACTAAATCAAAAATCACAATTAACATAAATCGAAATCCTCACGAATAAATATCGCATAAACTCAAATTTGTTTAGCGTTTTTGTCTTGAGAAAGTTTCGGAAGTTTGCTGGTTAAATTTTAGGGAACAACGTTTTCTGAAAACAGTGCTCTTTATGAGGTGTGGAACCCCCAAAAGTTTGTTCAAGTATCTTTTCAAGAAGTGGAATTCCCATAATCGATTTGCTGAAACCGAGTTTTTGCATAGCGCCACCTCCAACAGGTTCATGATCCAACAATTCTGGGTTATACACTCAAAATGTTCTTGGACATCATTGATTCTGATCGTTTCATTAATTGATTGGTTGCGTGGAGGCAAATTTTTTTATGAAATTATGACCGTGAAACTACTTCATGGGTGCTATTGCTCCAGACAAACTTACGTTTTCTATTATTTCCTTCTTTGCAAGACTTTTAAAAAATGAATGATGATAAGATGATTAACTAGATAAAAACTATTTTGTGTCTGTTATATCTAAAATTACATATAAATTTATAAAACTCAAAATTTTGATCGTAGAAAAATTACATACATTTATACATATTTATCTATCTTAATACTCGTGATAATTTTTCCGGTTATACAGTGCAGTGTGATTGTAATGAAGTCGGTAACTTTTGCTAGCCAAAGGGGGTTTTATTTATCAATCAATCTTAATTAATCACTCACTAAGATCAGAAGGTAAAGCAAATCGACTGCGAGTACAAACAAAAAGTCAATTACGCTTCGGCAACGGCGCTGAAGCCATAATCTACTAGTATCGTCGAAGTTGGTGCCTGTCGGAGAGAACTTTTTGGCATACGTGTGTAGAAAATAAAACCAAATAGAGTTCTATCGATTTGAAGGAGGGAGATGAGCTGGCGGTTTGAGTATAATAAAGTTGAACTTTCAACTTTCTGCTGCATAAATCGATATACAAGTTGGTTTCCAAAGTAAACAGGACATTTTGAATCTAGCGCCATCTATAAGTCGACTGGTGTGTTAAAATCTGCTATTTTTATCGATTGTTCAGTGAAAACTTCCCGACATTTGGATTGGAAGTGAGTTATTAAAGTTATTGCGTTTTAAGTGTCAGTATTTTCGTGTTATCGGTGCGAAAATGAGCTTCGAACAAAGAGCCAACATAACATTTTGTTTTAAAATTGGTAAAACTTTTACCGAAACGTTTCAATTGATGATACAAGTATGTTATGGTAATGATTGCCTATCCCGTTGCAGAGTGCACGAGTGGTTTCAACGTTTTCAAAATGGTATTGAGGACATAATGACGATCAACATGTGAGCCAACCAAATCCGTGATCACCTCATTCATCAAAAATGAGCCGAAATAATCATTGAAATTCATGGAAATGGAATTGATCATCTCTAAAATATCAATTTATCGCATTTTGACCGAACATTTGGGCTTACGAAAGGTTTGCGCACGGTTTGTTCCGCACAAATTGACTGACGACCAAAAATTGCTCAGAATCCAACACGCTTGTGACCAATTATTTGACCAAAAATCACATTTTAACCATTAACCACTCCTCGTATTCACCTGATATGGCACCGTGCAAATTCTTCCTTTTCCGAAAAATGCATTTGCCCATAAAAGGAAAGCGCATACTGGTGGCCATACCGGCCAACGAGCTCGTAAAACACGCGTTCGACATGCTTTTGGACTGTGCAAAAAGCTGTATTGAAGCAGAAGGAGACTATTTGAATAAAATAAATTGGTTTTGCCGAAAAAACCATTTGTTCTGTTTTTTAAGTCCTGTTTACTTTGGAAAGCTCATTCTACTATAAGATGGAGTTAAAATTTGCAAAGCGGTTTTATACTTAAATATATCGTGAAGAAAGATATCAAACAATTATTGGTTGTACATATTTGTTAAGTTCTCTATTGTTCATTCTCACTAGCAGCGATGAACATATTCATCACATTTGTGATGGATAAAGTTAAAAGCCCATATCACTCCGCTTTCGGTCCCGAACGACAAAGCCAAGTGGTGGAAATATTATGCGGGAACCAGGGAAAAGTCTGATCTGATTTCAATAATTTTTGACATGAAATAAAGCTACACAAGATCGGTTTACATGATTTATACCACATATACTCGTAGCTTTATACAGTATAAAGCCAAGTAGGTGATATGTGGGGATATAAGAAAGTCTGGGCATATTTATTGTTGAATGGGAAGACGTCGTGTTGTGGTCATATGATTCAGATCGAACAAGCTGTTCCTGAAATTTTATTAAAATTATACGTTACCCAGTTGTCTAAATCTTATTTGATATACATGTCGGATGTTCAATCATTTTTTTAATTAAGTGGTTACACACACTTATTCAACAAAAATATCGGTTTTTCGGAGAATTTTTTCGCACACTATGCGGTGAGCACGTTAAGTATGCGATTGATCGACTGTAATCAAATAAAACAACATTGTTCTTTAGTTCATGTCATACTGCCATACTAGATCGAAGAATTTGGCGAAATAAACATTTTAACACAAATAGAGATGATCTTACTGAAAAGTTCGATTGTGAAGGTCTCTCTAAATTCAGTTCTTTCCTCTCCAAAAACTTGCATTTCAAATAAAAGTTTCTTCAATAAAGTGTGAGATATTGCAGCTTTTAACTAAATTGCAAAATATTGGATCAATAGGTCGCATGGTCCTTGAAAACCTTGCTCACCGCTATAGAAAATAATCGGGTTTAGCAGTTTGCACTTACAGCTTCTTGGGGCATGAGGTAGGTGCGCGCTGTTGACATCTTTGATCTTTATGAAATTTAGAAGAATTAATCACAAATAGACATTATTTAAGAAAAGGTTTAAAAATATTATATTTTTCGACCTACGTAAGTATATTTAACTCATTAAATTTTATATTTCTTTCGTTATCATTTTTAGTAGTTTCGGAAATGAATATCATTTCACAGGAGATCGTCTAAGATACTGTAATCTCTTAAATTTTGACGATGATCTCATAACAGTTCACATTTCTTATATTTCTTAAAAGAGGGTGTATCAAATTTCTGGTTTAGCTAAAAATTAAGAATTTTTTATACTCATAAATTTGTTACTTGGACTCTTAGTCCTAAGCACTAGTAGGCGGCGTGGTTTTATCCGAAAACTAATACAGGAAAATGTAGAATCAAATTTTGTATCGGAAGCATTTGATGCTTTTCAACACAATAATTTTAATGCAAGAAATAGGCTCAGAAAAGACTTTCGGACCAATATACAGGCCCAACCTGGGATTGAACGTATGTTATCGGAAGTCACAATACGATCCACTTTTGTACTTTGTTAAAGAACTTCTCATCATAAAACCATTGACACGATACAGACACGTTAATTACTCGTGGTGAAAAGCAGTATTCTGCGTAGTTTGCTTATACCATGCAGATGGGTTTCCCCGAAGGGCTGGTTGCGCTGCTAAAACTTTAATTTTAAGTGATAAAGCGCTGGAATTATGTTTATTTATCAATTCTAGCGCATCTGCTATGGCAACACAACTATTAGTAAGTGTGCAATGCTGAATATAACTATCAGCGCCTGCAGCTCCCTGCCTAGAAGCAATCGCCTGCGCACCTATCAAACCAATCTCTCACTTTTAACACACATATGCGAGCTCAACACATAAAACAAGTACCTATGTGTGGGTGTGTGTGCTAAAATGTGCAACGTCTGTTTATTTGTCACACCACCTCTTTAGTAAGCAGTCGTTTTCGACAGACTTTCTGGCTGTTTCACTGGCAGTAAAAGTTTCGCGGCAGTTCCCAGAGCACCTTGCGCTCCTTCGTTTAGGTTAGTGAGTGCTTCTATATAGTTACATGTGTATATATGCACGTATTTATGTACAGTTTTGCTATCGCGATATTGCATATGAGTTCGTATGCGTTGCAGCAACTTTTCGCTGCAGCAAACACAAGAAATGCAAATGCTGATTGAGATACGATGGCGATTCCGTTGAATTTGGTATTTAGTTGCAAGTAATATTTGTAAGATGGTGTTTCTTTGCTACGGGTCCCAGCAAGTTGTCTGTGTGGTACCGGTAGACGGCATGGAGATATGCAACGGCTCTTATCAATTAGCAGTAATCGTCGAATTACGAATATTTTGTTTGTTTATATCGATGGTTGAATTCTAAATTTTTCGCAGCGAAAATGAAATGACACGAACGGAGAGGCAGAGCAGAGAAGATTTGCGAGCAGATAGGGTCTAGAAATTTTATGCTCTTGCTTTTACGGAGAACTCATAAACCGGCATTTTCTGTTGACTGTCAAACTATTGAGTATTTTTTTTGAGAACAAATAAAAGTTCATTTATTTGAAAATGTTCACTAATGCGATTTTTGACAATAGTTCGGATCTCAGCTACAGCGAGTTTTAGTTAATTTAGTCGACCAGTTTTCGGTCTTAATTCAACTTTTTTAAATAAGTCTGTTCAACTGTTGAGAAAGTGTCCGATAAATAGACGGATGATCAATTTAGTCTCAATTATAATTAATTATTTTTAATTTTATCTATGTATATTAAAAATCAGTAAAACATAACTCTGTCATTATACTCTCGCAACAAAGTTGCTAAGGAGAGTATTATAGTTTTGTTCACATAACGGTTGTTTGTAAGTCCTAAAACTAAAAGTGTCAGATACAGGGTTATATATACCAAAGTGATCAGGGTGACGAGTAGAGTTGAAATCCGGATGTCTGTCTGTCCGTCCGTCCGTCTGTCCATCCGTCCGTCTATCCGTCCGACCGTGCAAGATGTAACTTGAGATATCATGACGAAACTTTGTACACGTATTTCTTGGCTCCATAAGAAGGTTAAGTTCGAAGATGGGCAAAATCGGCCCACTGCCACGCCCACAAAATGGCGAAAACCGAAAACCTATAAAGTGTCATAACTAAGCCATAAATAAAGATATTAAAGTGAAATTTGGCACAAAGGATCGCATTAGGGAGGGACATATTTGGACGTAATTTTTTTTGGAAAAGTGGGCGTGGCCCCGCCCCCTACTAAGTTTGTTGTACATATCTCGGAAACTACTATAGCTATGTCAACCAAACTCTACAGAGTCGTTTCCTTTAGGCATTTCCATGTATAGTTCAAAAATGGAAGAAATCGGGTAATAACCACGCCCACCTCCCATACAAAAGTTATGTTGAAAATCACTAAAAGTGCCTTAACCGACCAACAAAAAACGCCAGAAACACTAAATTTTACGGAAGAAATGGCAGAAAGAAGTTGCACCCAAGCTTTTTTTAAAAATTGAAAATGGGCGTGGCGTCGCCCACTTATGGACCAAAAACCATATCTCAGGAACTACTCGACCGATTTCAATGAAATTCGGTGTATAATATTTTCTTAACACCCTGATGACATGTACGAAATATGGCAGGCGCCTTCTTCCAATATAACGCTATTTTGAATTCCATCTGATGTCTTCTCTGTATAATATGTACATACACATAAATGAAAATACAATTCAATACTCAAAGTACACAAATTGATCTAATCTAATTAATTTTACAGCAAAATAAAAAAATATGTATGTAAATGACGGATAATGAAATCTCGATTATCACTTTGTCATGCGAGGGTATAAAATGTTCGGTGTCACCCGAACTTAGCCCTTCCTTACTTGTTTTCATTATATATTCTTCCTTAAAAGGTTAGACAAGTCTAGTGAGCACAAAACAGTTCTAACTTTAACTATTTATTTTATGAGCAGCAAAAAATTACTTTTCTTTCGCCTTTATTGAACGTTATTAGCAAATTTTTGTAATGAAATTTTGATGCAAAATGACAGCTCCTAGGTCAATCTATTGCACAATGGCTTCTTCCTCTTTTTTATTGGCTCAGACATTGCTTACGTGGTTTTAGCGGAGTTTACAACAACCGACCAGTCGGTTCCTATCATTCCTATTCAATGTTTGGCGCCAAATAGATATTCCGAGTGTAGCCAGGCTCTTCTTCACCTAGTCTTACCAACGGAATGGAGCTCTTCCTCTTCGTCTACTTCCCCCGGCGAGTACTGCGTCGAATAACAATGACGGTCATTTTATGCGCAGTCACTATATAAAGGACATACAGTAAAACAATTGTTTATGAAAAATATTTTGGAAAGTGGTTGGATCGTTTCTCCGAGTAAATCAGCAAATTTAAAAAATGTAGTCTTTAGATAAACTGACTAAATATCCACACTTTAAAAGGCTGTAACTAAAAAAAAACTTGAAATATCGATTTAAAATTTTAGTATCTTAGTTTCGGACCTTTCGAAATATAAAAAAAAAATCGATAGTTTTAAATTTCACACTATGTGTGAAAAGACGTGCTGAAAATTACTGATTCGAAAGTTCCGGCACTGCAGCAGATTGGATAGTTTAATAACTTAAAGTACATCGGGCGAATATGTGAGTTTTGACTGTACTTTTAGACTGTAATAACTCATTAATTCAGATTATTCTCCCAATATCACTTGTTGTTAATTACTTAATTTAGATGGATACATTAAGTTTATTATTTTGCGAATATTTCGTTATAAGTAAAAAATCCACCAAACAGATCAATCAGGATATGCAGAGAATACGTCTCCATTGTTATAAACGTAAGTACGCTCCGAGGTCCTAGTATTGATTCGAACCACTAAACGCACGTCCACAAACTCAAGGAAAGATCTACGTCGAGAAGCTGTAATCATAACAGACAGCCGAACGATTTTTTGCTCGACTTGTCTCCTGCTCTCTGGGAGCACTGATCAACAACTCCTTATGAACAGCTGCAAACGAAACCATTGGTTTTCGGAAAAGGCAAGATAACAGATGGATGAGGAGTGCCGTGTTGCAGCGTAAAGAAAACAGACTGCCTACCTCTCAACGTTACAATCGACTACAACGAGTGCGGGATGGGATAGCCACCGAGAGTTGAAGAGGGAAGCGAGACGCATTTACATACAGAAAAAGAAAGAGGCCGAAATGCGTGAGTATGAAGAGCTTGATAAGCTGGCCGACAGGGGTAATGAAAAAATGGGGTGGCTTACAGAATCATACTCTTGTAGAACCCCCAAAGGTGATCTAGTCACCGATGCCCAGATCATACTTAAATTATGGAGGGAATACTTTTCTAGCCTGCAGAGTGACAGTAAAAGCATAATACCAGTACAGTGGAGCAGACGTTCCATTGTCCGAAGTTTGAATAGCAATTACCCATCTGAGAGCACAACAAAGCGACGAGGCCGATGGATTACCAGTAGACATATTTCAATTGTTAAGGAGCATGCATCAGCTTCTTTGTAGAATGTAGACGGACGAAATTATGCCCGACGATTGGAATTTAAGTGTGCTCTACCCAATTCACAAAAAGAGAGACCACACAATACTGTGTGAAAGATTAAAGCCCATAGTCCATAAACTCATTGTACCTTAACAGTGTGACTTTAGATCTGGAAAGGCAACAACTGAACAGATATTCATCATGCGCTAAATTTTAGACAAGACCCATGAACAGAGGCCCGACAAATACTACCTCTTCGTCTATTTCAAATCTGCTTTTGACAGCATATAAAGGAGCCGCCTTTTTGCAGTCTATCTTGGAACCAGCATTAATATCAGCAACAACGTCCGCCTCGAAATCCAACGCAAATCAACTCTTGTCAACAGGTGCTACTGAGTAGACAATTGAGAAGTCACGTCCTCTCTCGACGAACAGAGACCAAACTCTATAAGACTATCATTATTGCCGTCTTGCTATATGGTGCAGAAGCATGGACAACGACAACATCTGATGAGTCGACGTTACGAGTTTTCGAGAGAAAGGTTTTGCGGAAAATTTATGGTTTTTTGCGCATTAGCAACGGCGAATACCACAGTCTCTGGAACGATGAGCTTTTGAGAAATACGACAACATTGACTTAGTCCATCGAGTTAGGAGACAGCGGCTAGGCTGGCTAAGTCATGTCATCCAATTGGTTGAAGACACTCCAGATCTGAAAGTATTCGATGCAGTATCCGCCGGGGGAAGCAGAGGAAGAAGATGACCTCTACTCCGTTGGAAAGACTAAGGGGAGAAAGACGTGTCTACACTTAAAAATTTAAATTGGCGCCAAACACCGAAAAGGAAGTACTACCGGCGCCCTGTTTTGAACTCGGCTATAATCGTGTAAACGGTGTCTTCGCCAATAAAATGGAGGAGAAAGGTACCAATGGTCGGTAATTGACATACTATATTGGATTTTATTAGACATTTTTTTTAGATCATTGGCAACCGATATTGTGTATTTTTCTCTTGTTTTATTTTCTCAAAAGAACATAAGTATATGTACGAGTAAGCCCTCCTTCTGCGATTAATAACACTCAGTTAGTAACATCAATACTTGCTTACGGAGGTACTAAACCGTTCACAGCCAATCCCGAACTTGGTCAACTTAACTAACCACAACTCCTCCCACCAACAAACAAGCAAAAAGCTGATTGACCGGCTTGTCGATTCGTGCGGCTGATTGTCTGCCCACACCGACTGGCTGCGTAAGTTTATGATAATGAGTATAAAACTCGAATTCGAAAAGCAAATTTGTCAATTTTATCATCATTTATCAAATGTAACAGCCGAGATGGCGGTGCCAGTGCTGGCGACGGCGCCAACGTCGCTGGTCAAACGAATGGCGACATGATACGAGCGCCGTTGACGACGGCGGGAATAAATAATCCAGCACCTTGAAATATTCGATTGATACCGTTAGAATAGTATACTTATATAATATATACAAATATATGTATATATACATAAATCTGATGGCCTGGGTTAGAGGCATTGGGTGGTGTAGCATAATCGAAAATCGAGAAAAATATGAAATTAGCTTGCTCGATAAATAGCGGATTACAACAATGCTCGCTAGCCAGCAATGTGACTGACTATAGAAATAAACAAACTTGAAGAAAATGGTAAAAATAAAAGAGTGAATGTAAATAAAACGATAATCTCAAGGTGTAATTAATTACACTGATAGATTAAAATATTTCTTTTTTACGAAAATGCATTAAACACAAGCATACGTATGTACGAGTATGGAGGGTATGAAATAGGCGCCAATAATATTTTGTAATATACTATGTATTTTCTACATGTTAATATCATCAAACGTTTGTATATGGAATATACATAAGTATGTACATACATATTGATAGTAAAAACCGCAATACATATGAAAAGCTCGAGTCCGTTTATAAAATACTCGTATAACTTCATTCGTATTGAAAACAAAAAAAAAACAGTTAGGCAAATGAACTCATGGTATTGATGAACTTCTTCAGAAGCACAGGGTGGTTCGCAGCGAATATAATAGAGTGAGCGGATTTTAGTCCCGGTGGTTTCACAATGGGCATCCGAAAAGCCTAGGTGCTTCGTCAAACTTCCACTCTACCTACCTACCTAGGTAGAAGGAGTTCTGACCCATTTTAGATAGACCAAATAAGATTTAACTTCGAGATAACCATTCTAAACTTATCAATTAATTCAGTTAAGTGTAAAGTGGGTTCAAACTACTCCGTGGAAAAAAGAGTGCTTTAATGAAGAGGAATAAGAATGTATCGCCGCACCCAGAATAATTATGTTTACAACGTAAGGGTATAATCTAAGTTATTAGCTGTAGGTGGTAGATCTTAATATCTTCTTACAAAATTGAAAACTTCCAATATTTTAAACTTACCCCGTTTTGCGCATGAATTTAGTTCGAGACTGTTTTATGCGAGAAATACCTACTTCTATTTTATTTTGGCATTGTTACTAAAGCATGACTGATGCTATTAACTCTTTATATACATATGTATATATTGATTTGGACTAGACAATCCATTCGGGTACTGTTGTCTATGTTTATTAATAAGGTATATTACAAGGAATGAAAAGTGTATAAGAAATGCATTTGTGAAGGGTATTATAACTTAAGTGCAACCGAAATTTGTTTTCCTTATGCCAGTTGGTTGTTTGAAAGTCGAACACGTCGTGATCGCTGTTCAAACAAAGAGACTACGACCACCCTTAAAGCATTTTCTTTTTGTAAAATTCGTGAACTATATGACCTTAGCAGTTTTTTGAGATGACAATGATCTATCTTCCACATATTTTTGTTCTTTGTTGTTACAGGTCCCTTGCTTTGACAAAATATCACAGGCCATTCCCGCATTTGGGACGAAGAACAACAGGAAAAGATTGAGAGCTACTATTTCATGCAGAAAAACAAAGGCTTGGTGTGGTTTGTAGGTCGGTGAAATCATCGGTCCATATTTATACAAAAATGTTGCCGATGAGAACTTAACCGACAATAGCGACCGTTATCGCGCCGTGATTTGGTGCGATCGATTGGCCACCAAGCTCGTGTGATATCACACCGTTAGACTATTTTCTGTGGGGATATGTAAAGTCTATGCGGACAATTCCACTTCGATTCAGGCCTTGGAACAAAACATCACACGTGTCATACGCCAGTTAACAGTCGAAATGTTCGAGAGAGTTATCGAAAATTAGACTCAACAGATGGACCATCGTAGACGTAGCTGCGGCCAACATTTGAAAGAAATAATCTTCAAAAAATAAATGTCAAAGAATGTTGCTTCGAATTAATAAACATTTCCCTTTAAATTTGGAGTTTCTGTGTTTTTTTCTTAAAAAAAGTAGAGAACATCGAAATGGATCACCTTTATTTATAGCATTATTATCATTGCATTTTAGTCTAGTTTTATTGATGAATTTGTATAGTTAATAATTATCTATTAAATCTGTAAAATTTTCCGCTCACGTGCTTAAAACTTTCTCACGTACTCTCTATTAAAATTTGATTAAACTATTTTTAGAATTTGGACAACGCTATCGGCATAATTAATTATAACTTTCCTTCAATTCTATATTTGCTTTTTGGCCGCACGGACCAAAAACAAAGCGTAAACATAAACATCATTAAGTAAAATTGTTAAACATTTGTTTACTTTCATAAAACTGCTCAAAAGTGGCTACAACTCCATTTCTCAATCGAGTGGAGGCGATTGGTGAGCGCGGCGGTACGCTTTGATATGCGCCTGGCGTCTGTGTTCGACTATGTATCGCCACGATAACACACGAGTGTGTCATTGATAAGCGCCAAACCGACCAAGCGCGATAGAAGACACTCGAAAAGAACATTTATATTCACTTCGGCGGCGGAATTAATGCCTTATTTACTAAATCACATTGAGTGTCACGAATTAATATCATTTAGATTTGTTTTCCAAAGTTTATTGAAGTATCGAGACAATGCCAGATAAGGCCCCAGGCAGCCACTAAAACAATTATTTACCAAACAATACAGATTTGATTTGTATATAAATGTGGTGCTTGCATGTATTTACGAGAGTGCTTTGATAAGTACTAAGCCTCAGCAGCTGATGTCGCAAGATAAATTCACAATCGTGCGCTACATAGAAAATACCACAAATTGGCTTACCGAGTTCCAAAGTGCTATGCCAAATGGTTTTTTAGAAAGATGTAGTTTCCCGAAAGCGGCTATCATGGAGGACGTGACAAAAGTGTACCATATCAAATTGATAGATTGATATCTAAGACAGAAATCATTTCATGATCATGGGGATTCTCTACAAAATATTGAGTATGAGAAAACCACGTTTAAGACTACTTTACAGCAATGTTAGCCGATATTTTAGCGAAATCCACACTATTCTCTATGTCCTTTAGTGACCTCTATGAAATACAGATATTCTGGGGAAAACCGAAGACCAAACTATAGTTAAAACAGTGGATTTCATCGACAAAACGGTCATATCGGCCGGAAAGATAAGGACTACTCTTTTCTGTATGTCATAAGGTGTCGACTATCTGAAGAAAAGCTCTATTTTGTCGGAACTCAGGAAAAACGGGGCCCATCTGAAGAAATGCTCCTCTACCAGGATACGAAATGCTGCCCTGCCCACAGTTCTGACCTGCCCGACTTCTATTTTTACCGAAATTTGAGTCGAATAGAAAGGTTGTGGCCTTCATGGAACCAAACTTTGCAGAACTTCAGAAACTTGCAGAGTGAAATGGGTTCAAAATAGTAGAATGTAAAAGTAGATCCTTTGAAAGTATGTCTTTAAAAATATAAAAGCACAATATTTTGTTTACGTATCTTTTTATTTTAAAAAATTTTGACATAATGTCTTGTTGCAATACAATTATGAAACTTCAGAAGAGGTTTCTAAACGCGAGAAATAAATTAAAGAATCGCTGGAAAATGCATAAATCTGAAAGCAGTTAATGCTGCGGAGTAAACCCTAACTTATCGAAACGCCCCCGTAGCTACAAGTGACAAAAGCAAGTTGGGCGAACGGAACTATAAATTGTGTCAAAATAAAATTCTTTAGCACTCAGAAATTATAAAGCGAATTCAGCTAATTTTCAAGCTATAAATGTACCCTATAAAAGCAAATTATGGATAAGAGAACATGGCAAGGGAGTAACAGAGATAACTTCGAATTGATAGGACCGCTAAAATGCTTACTGTGCAAAAAACAAAACAAATCGGCAGAAAATAGCACAAACGCAATGGCGGACATAATGATAAAAATATTAAAATTTCATATTTTTATCGCGAACGAAGGATCGCATTTAACTGTTTAACTGCTTCGTCGCTTATCGGGGATAAAGCAAATGTACGCAACTACAGCAATAACAACAACAATAGAGGTTGTAAGGCGACTAAGAGTGAAAGTCAGAATACAAACGATTACTGTAAATGCGATATACAGTTGTAATAGGGCAAATGGGAGGGTTATGACCAACAAGCACATAGACAAGTGCCGTTGGTACAACAACAAATAGTGAGCACAATCCGCAATAACAATTAAGCGACAACATAAATGAAAACAGCCCGGAAATAGAAAGGGCGCGAAAGCTACATACAATTGGACGGAAGTGTGTGTATAAGTGTGTGCATACAGTGGTGGTAATTTAAATAGAAACGATATGCAGAGAAATCAAAAGTAATGCTCACATTTTTGTACCTTAAATAGATTAAATTATGTTTGCCTCGATAAAATGGTTCAGCATCTGAATCACTGTTTATTATTCATACTTTAATTGGTCTTTATGCGACAGCAGTGTAACTAGAACCGTATCTGCTACACGCTTCCGGTACCCCATATATAACATATCGTTAACAAAACACCATTACTTGAACATAATGGCAACTACGAATATCGCTGTCTAGTTAATTATGGCAATATGTCGTCGATTAGATTTTATTCTTGTATCCGTGTTCGTCACCCTGTCCTCCACCTTAGTCTGATATGATCGTCTTCGTTCCACGATAGTCGGGTCAAATGCCCGGTTTCATAGTTTCACTTAAGTTGTGCTTAAGATAAAACAGGAAAATAGTGTTTTACAGTTCAGACTTAAGTTATGCTGAAAATGAGAAACTCAAGCAGTGCTTAATTAATAGCTGATTTTTTTTTTAATTGTTTTGAGTTTTCAGCGACATCTTTCTTACCGTTCGAGCAAGCGGCCGTCCGCTTGCATTCGATTACAGCTTTATAATTTTCCACCAGTTCCAATTGGTGCTCCGACTTGCTAGCGGTGAAATTCGGGATTCTTTTGTTGTTTTCATCCATTTTCGATATACATTTCTGCGCAAATTTATGTAATGTTTGCTATAGTTTAAATATTTTAAACATATTTTTATGGATTACATTTGAAAAACAAACATTTTATAGAAATTAAGCATTGACTATGAAATCCAAACTATTACTCAGTCTGCAACAATGCTTAACTAAGATTTTATTTGGACACAACTTAAGTATGGACTGTGAAACCGGGCATAAGTAACCGGAACGGACCCAGCTTATTATACCACCAAGAACTGTCAACTCGAAACCATTTGTCCAGCACTCTGATCGTCACGGTTAGACATCTTGTCTTCTAGGATGCTGTTGATTTCAGTTTCTGGCACTTCGCTTGATTTAAAGCTGACTGGAAATTCCCTTTTTGATCACGACGTAATTCCACTGGAAAAGCGAATTTCGCTACCTAGTTGTTGATGAATATGTCCGCTACTTATTCCTTCTCTTGATTAGGAGTTAGCTCCATTTCTGGCAATTCCCTGAAACGTTCCTTGACTACCAACATTGTTTCTCAATTTATTTGTGGGAGATGGACCATCTCTTGAACGGTCTTAGCATATTTTGGAAATCCTTTCCATAAGCGATTAACCAACCCAATAAAACCGTTGATCTAAATTCTCCAAGGTCTTCGTGATTCTCAACTGCCCTTCACTTGGACCGTTGTGCAGCTCGTTGAGAAATTCAGGAATTCGAACCTTCGGAACAACCGTAAATACTTAAGAGCTTTGCCCATCTTCGTTTTTCCATACTAGATGCAAGTAGCCACACACACACCAACATTAAACTGCTATGCTCTGCCAATATGCTTCTCCGACTGAGCTTTCTGCAGCTATTTCTTTACTCGTCGTCTATTTGCTAAATTCCATTTCATCTATTACAAATACTCAACCACTTCTGCTTTAATTTTATCCTGCTTTTTGGACTCCGTGGACTCTTGTCTTAGTATACACGTTTCTTGTTCTTCTGACTGTGAGGACATCAGTTTTTATATACACGCCCCAATGATTTCAATGTGGCCTAACAAACGCTCTTCATGGGCTTCAAACGCTGCTGACAAATGTGCTAAAAAATGAGTTTCTTGTACTGCGAACTGCTCTTTCAACTTCGTTGACAAAGGCGTTTCTGGCTAGGGCATAGACTCTCCTACTTACGGAAATTTATTAGACCACACAATATACCAATATTAAGGGATTTCTCGATAAATCATTGACCTTGTAACTCACACTTGAGTTCGATCACTGGATTACTAAATAAAAACCTCAATCTATTGGCTAACCACTTATATTTATTTCTAAATTCAGCTTATGGTAAATTTATGTGATTTTTTCCTCAAGAAGCTGTTAATTTATCGGAGTGGTCGATATCGGACTACTATAACATGTACTGCCACACAAACTGTACTATCAAAATGTATATAAAACTCTATCATTTTACTATATATATTCACGAAAATTTTCGTATATTATTGTTCAAGGCAGTACTGCAATACCCGAACAAATTGTTCAGATCGGTTCACTATAGCATTAAGTTGTCGTACAAACAGACCGATTCAAAAATAGGCAAAAATATAGTGAACTCGTTTCTAATTATAAGGCAACAACTGTACATGTAAAGACATTAGTGGATTTGCAAGGAAATTAACCTAACCCCAAACATGAGAAGGTCAGTATGAAAACAAAAAGTTACACACACGTGCTATACTTGTACATAGCTAAGAAAACGCCTGAGATCCCACTAAGCACGCACACACACACATGTGCTTATATGGAACACACACATTCATGCTAAACACTTGCATTCCACATGTGCTACGTCATACCGTCAAAGATTTCCCACCCACCCACTTTGCAAACCGCTGTGTTGTTTTGTTGTTTCGTTGCTCACCCACACATTCACATGCCGTTTGTTTTCCCGTGTACACGCATGTTGCAAGCACTTTGGTTTTGTTAGAATTTGTGTGTGCCATCGAACAGGCGCGCAGAAAACGGAATTGGTGAATTGACGGTGTCGCACCGCAGCACCACCATTTCACCATGCGATTGCGTTGGTGTTTGTGGAAGCATGTGCGAAGCGTGTGAAATGCAATAGCAATATTCCGATTTTTTTTTGTACAAAATGGAGTGCGAACGCAGCCACGATTGCTTGTAAATGTGTGGGTGTTTCGTATTTATGAAAAGAACAATAAGGCAAGGACGCGGCCGTACGTTTACCGTTTTTTACTCACAAGTAGAATGGAAAGTAAGAGCATAAGAGGCAGAATACAAGAAAAGGGCATTTTTTGCCTTTACTTTACTCACCTTAACAACATAGAATAGATGCAAGAATCGAACAGCTGTTGAACTAATGGTGACGTCTGAGATGCAAGTTAGATGCTAACGAATATCTTGAAGGCGAAAAAGATTGAAATTACAGAAAGGTTTTAGCTTAAGTCCATTGACGTGGAATTGCTAATTCGCGGCTCAATAAAAACGAATAAATTTTTTAAAACATTAAAATCAATATTAATATGAAGAAGAAGTCCCGAGTTTGGTTATCCCAAACCATTCAGAATGCAGTTTAAAGAATAGATTTTTAGTGAAATACTTTCGATGACATTGGAAAGAGTCGTGGTCGTGCTGATAATAAGAATATCCTTGTTGAACTGGTAAGTTTGTAGAAGCAAATAAGTTTAATAAAAGCAATACATAACCTCCAGGAAGATCGAAAAAAGTTTCAAAAAGACATCTATTCTTTTTCGGCGGGCAGTACTAATCCTACCAGCTTCTTCTGACATGAAGGATTCCTCATGAAATCCGTCAGCGGTTCGAGTTTCAAAAAACTTTTCAGATCCAAATCTGATATGTCTTATTTTCCCATTCAACTAAACATACAACAGTGTCGTTTGGTATACCGAACTCTATTCCAATTGGGCATTTTCAAGGGAAGCTTAAGAATGGAGAAATGAACAAGAAATACATGGCTGAGGCAAGCGTTATTGCTGTCAACTTCGTATCTTAGGAGGAGGATAGAGTTAGAGTAGAAGTGAGGAAAGTTCTCTGAGCGCCATTCACGTGAGAGAAGTCAGAAACGATTCTTTTACATATGGCTTCAGCTGCTCACGACTTAGGGTTGTGCGCTGGGCTTGGGACCCGCTACGTAAAAAACGATTCCAATGACAAGGACCCAACAACCTCGTGTGAAGGACTCCTCTTTCGATGAAGGAGACAGCAAAATCTGCGCCAACTACCGCGGGATAAAGCTCCTCAACATCGCACATACGGTTCTATCGAGCATATTGTGTGAAAGGTTTAAGCCCACTGATTGGACCTTATCAGTGTGGGTTCAGGTCTGGAAAATGACAGACATTCACCGTGCGACAAATCGTGGAAAATACCCATGAAAAGAAGATCAACACACACCATCTCTTCGTCGATTTTAAAGCTTCTTTTGAGAGCACGAAAAAGAGATGTCTTTATGCCGCTATGTTAGTGTTTGGTATCCCCATTAAACTAACAAAGTCGTGTAAACTGACGCTGAGCAATTTCAAAAGCTCCATCAGGATCGGAAGAACTTCTTCATGGCATTCGTTTCAGACAAGGCGACTCAATAAGGGGCGACTTCTTCAATCTACTTCTAGAGAAAACAATTCAGCTGCAGAGTTCAATCGAGAAAGTGAAGCTTCTATAAGAGTGTACACCTGCTAACAAATGCCGAAGATATTGCCGATGATTTGCTTCGTTTCCTTATCCAAAACAGTCGTCGCACTCGCGACTTGACTCCCAAGTCACTGCTGACAGTCATAACTTCTAAGTCGTAGATAATTTGATCTAACTTGAAATCAGTATTAACAGCTACAACAATGTCAACCTCGAAATCCAACGCGGCTACTTCGGACTGAGTAGGTAATTGAGAAGTAAAGTCCTCTCTCGACGAACAAAGACTAAACTTTACAAGTCAGTCATCATCCCCGTCATGTTGTATGGTGCAGAGGCATGAAAGATGACAACATCTGAAGAGTCGGCGCTACGAGTTTTTGAGAGAAAGTAACATTGACATAGTTCAGCGAATTAAGAGACAACGACTACGCTGGCTAGGTCATGTTATCCGAATGGATGGAAGCACTCCAACTCTGAAAGTATTAGTCGCAGTTCCCGTCGGTGGAAGCGGAGGAAGATGAACGACTGGCGCGCTGTTATAAACTCGGCTCTAATCGCGCAAACGGTTTCTACGCCAAAAACGCAGAAGAAGATGTACCTGGGGATACTATTACAGGTCAGTATAAACTAAATTATATATGTAAATGGACTCGCCGACTAGTTATCCTTCTTTCACTTGAATCACAATACTAAGATTAACCCAACTTCTATATGGTGGATCTTATAAAACTTTATCAATCATCAGTCAGTTGAAGGGAATGATTTGAATTTCACCGGCTATACTTCATAGATCACGCTACAAAAACTATTTTAATAATTAACAGTGGTAATACAATTTATATTCCGAGACGGAGTTGGTCGAGTTGAAGGATGATAAGAGGGTATTTTAGTCTAGAAATCAAATTTTGGGCAGATTTTTGAATTTTATTTGAAAAAAAAAACAAATAATATTTTTAGTATCAATTTTTTTTATGGTGTTTTTATTGGTATCTTAAGAATACAGAAAAAAATTTTACAAAAAAATATTAAAAATTAAAATAATTAGGGGAGGGGGAGAGACAGGTGTAAAAAAATGGCGCATCCTGGTGACAATAATCCTGACTCTCCTGGTGGTCTGAAAAAAAAATCAAAAGAAATTCTTAATCAGTACGGATGCTGTTATAGTCCGGGAACACGATTTTTTTTTTTTTTTGAAAAATGGCGACTGCCTGAAAATAAAAATCATTTTTTACGCCTTTTTTTGAAATTCCTGAATTTTCTTAAAATATTAAAAACAAAAATAAAGGATGATATAAAGAAGGTTCACACAAAATTTCAAGTAAATCGGTTGTATAGAACTTGAGATAATGCCGGTACCCTGTGGAAAAAAGTAGTTTCGAGAAAAACGTGTTTAAAAAATTCGATATGGCCGAACCGGGCTAGGTACTGCGTCACTAAAGTAACTGTAGCTCGTAAAATAATTCTAATTTTTAAAAATCCTTTAGAGAATATGTTCTCAAGGGTCTAAACTTTAAATATATAAAAAAAAAAAATCGAATTTTTCAAAATTCTAGAGGAGAATACCCCCTTAAGTGATGAAATGTAACCGTATAGTAATAGCGTAAACTAAAAACAACAAACTTATAAATTTGTCTCTTAGTTTTTATTGAATGATTAAAAAATGTAATTTCAAGTTAGAAAAAAGTTAAAAGGTATTACTTATCAGTTTAACACAGAACAAAGTAGCTCGCTTCAACATATGACTGTCTAACACAACCGTTAATCAGCATTTGCACAAGTGTCCTCCTCTACGAGTGATAAGCATTTATTTTGTTTACGTTTGCAGTTGATAAATCATCCTTAGAGAGGAGTAAGTATGCTGAAATCTGTGCGTAGTGTTTATGAGCATACCTAAATAACTAATATGCCCTTGCGAAGCGAAGTGAGTGTGCAAGTGCTCAGTGGTAATGCTTCCCCCTCAAGGCTTCCGCCCTATTGGTGGGTTGATGAGTTGAACTCTGTGGCAACCGTTGCTGATATGGCAAACTGAGAGCACTCGAGCAGATTTTGCTCTTCTCGTATTTACTATTATCAAGATTTATGACTCGTTCATTAACTCATCCTGGGTTATAACCTTAAATTTGTCAAGATTTAAAGTGGCTAAGGTTGCTTAATACTAACTACATTTTGGCACCGCTCATAATTCATATAAGGCAACTGAGTTAATGTATAAGATGGCCAAATAAGAAATACCAATTTATTTATGTTCTCTTGTAACTTTTAGACGTTCAAGAAGGGATAATCTTTTTATGAATCTGCCAAAATTTTCTAAAAACTTTTGAGTTTGAATCGTTCTAATATTTTCATTTGGTAAACAGTTGCAAGAAGTTGGTATGGACCTACTTGAGAGATTTCCGATAGTATATAGTACAAGGCTGTTACTGTTTACCTGCCCATATAATTTTACGAGTATAAGTGATCGAAGGAAACCAGGCGTTTGCCTCATTATGTGGAGGCAAAGCTCCAGCTCTGAAAGTATTCGACGCAGTATCCGTCGGGAGATGCAGATGAAGAGGAAGACCACCACTCGGCTAGCAGTGGCGGATCCAGAGACTATTCTTGGGAGGGGAAATTGAATTTATCCTACGATTTGGGTTTCAAACTTGTTATTGCGAGAGAAATATAGTACAAATTATAAAACAAAAATTATCAATTCCAATTTTTAGGTAAACAAAGTGGTTATAATCGAAAAGTCAACCATATGCATGTATTATATAGTGGCTCATTTTATTAAAAATTCAAACAGAAAAATCCTTTTACATTGCGTATTTCATAACGCAAAACGATGACTGCCAAGTTTTGCGAATCTTTCGATGACTTCTTCGGCGGTGATTTTGATGTCATGACGCGTATGAAGCAACGCTAATGCAACTAGTCTTTCTTGAAGCAGGGTCGTCCTAAGCCATGTTTTGATGCGGCGAAGATAAGAGAAAGAACGTTCAGAGCTCGCGTTTGTTACGGGAAGTGTACAGAATAGTCGGAGATAGGTGTGGATTGTTGGGAATATGTCGACATCATATTTTCTTAATGTTTCCAGTGCAAAAGTTGAAATTTCGCTGCCTTCAATTTTTTGTTGCTTCTGCCAGTAGCTTAATTCACCTTTGAATTTAAATTTTTGAACGCTTTTTTCATTATCCAGAAGATTCCCAAATCTTTCTATCAAGCATCGGATTAGATCATCGATTTCGTTTTCTTTTAAAAGACTTGCTTTTTCTGGGAGCAACACACTCAATTGTTAACCATCCAAAACTTCTTGTGAAAAACGAGCTTCTAAATCTTCTTTAAAGGTATCCAGCAGAGGTATGTAGACAGAGACCCTGTAGTAATCTTCGCAAGTTTTCACGTCGTAATTTTCGCGTTTCGTTTGTCGACCACATGTCCTCGACTTCGCTTCGTCAACATCGAGTTTTTCCGCCATTTTCTTGGCTTCTGAATAAATCAATTGGAATATTTCATCAACTTTTTCCGACGATAAATTCGAACTTGCACAAAGCCGATATGAAAATTGTTGCTTTGCCTGCTGTTTCTCTGTTCTTCCACTCACTGATTTTTGACAGAGCTTCGATGATCAACGGTAACTTCGCAACAAATTGAAGGACAGCATCGTGCCTCTCTACCCATCTTCTTTCACACAAATGGACAATTTTTTCACCAAGATCTTCGCTAATACAGTCACACGTTTTGGAGATGAGTTCTTGAAGAATTTGTCGACTTCTCGTATGGCACTGGCAACGTTTTCGATTAATCGTAATTTCACTGATTTTGAAATACTGTTGTGGAGTTTGTGCGAGAAACACGGAGTCATGACAGCATTTTTTGCTTCTTTCCGAATTTCGTTGACTGCTCCGATATCTGATAGCATGACCGCACATCCATCAGTCCCTATCAAAGCGCATTTCTCCATTCGGACATTCATTTTCTTCATGTCTCCAAGAACAATCCCCCCGATGGCAGATCCACTTAGAGACAATTCTTCATCAGTTCGGTAATTTTTTCCAGCAGTCCTGTAAGCCATTAATCCATCTTCATCCTCAACCAGGTGGAGAAGGGCCTGGTTCCAATTGGAATCTGCAATTGGCACCAAACAGCGGCACCAATAAAGAAGAAAAAGCAGTCATACTTCAGAATTCTTGACATGAATTTCAATAGGTTTTGCGACATCGTTATCGACACTACCTCTTGACATTTTCTGTAGCTATCTGGATCTGCCAGGCGTATGAAGCCACCAGACTATTACCAGTGAATATTTCAATCAAGTTCCTATAGTCTCTTCTACAAAGATGATCTTCCGTTTTGCACATGACCTTTGCAGATTTGCCGCCTGATAGATCGGTGCATAGAATTTTAGCCTTCTTTGCCATAGTCTTGCCCACATCGCCGTAAACACGTTAGATGGGTCTACCGATGTAGATCACGTTATCGAAGTTCATATATTTGAAATGCCTGCCTAGGGGCGACTACTACTATCAAATACATTAAATTTTTGTTGACCGAGGTCCAAGTTCGAACCCAAGTCCCGCATCTAAGAAAGTTTTCTCAAAATTGGCTTTCTCGATATTATATATAAACTAAATTTGATTCTTAAATTTACTCTTGTTTCTACCTGCCGGCAATAACTTCACAGTTCAAATTATTCCAGTGAAAAATTCAGTCATTGGAAATTTTACTTCAAATACAACAAAAACACTGAGATAACCACGTTAACTTTGTCTGTGTGTGTGTAAAAAGAAATTTTCAATAAAATGTGAATGTGAATCCTTGCAACCGCATCGAATAACTATTTCGATAACAATCAGCAGCAAGCAAAAATTGAGTTATACCAATAATGCATGGAGATGCCACATGCAACGTGATGCAAATGGGGCATGCACAAAATCTTGCCACCAACTGAAGCGACCGAAGCTGACGGCGTTCGGGGATGCACAACATTGCTGTTATCTACGCAATAAATGTATAAACTGGAAGCAAACAAAATAGCAACAACAACAACAGCAGCAACATCAGCTGTAAGGAGGGCATAGAACTACAAACATTAAAATTATGACTTTTATCGGTGAGCCAATTTTACTACCAAAAATTTTATGAAACGTGAAACTTAAGATATCGACTACAGCCCGAAGGATTAAGGGCGAAAAAGGAGTAAATATGATGCGTTCAGCAAAATAAGGATAAGCGTGCATGCAAAAATCTGCTCATAAGCAAACACAGCGGCAAGGATGCGCTGTGGCAAGTAGGTGTGCATGCCACGAGGCGTGCAGGCGGGTGGGCGTTAGGCGACCAGGAGGCCGGGGGGCGAATTAAAGTGTAAATGAATGATTGCATTTCGTGTCCTTGCATGAAGACTTGCATGTTTGCACAGGCGCAGTGCCACATGTGCGCGTCCGTGTGTGCGTTTTCATATGTGTGAGTGTGTGTGTTCTGCTAATGTGCAAGTGAAGGACGTTGGCGGCACACATACTTCTTTATAAATGCATGCAAACTCGATTTCATAAAGGACCTGCTGGCAATAGCACCATACACACACTCAAACACACACACAGTCAAGCGACTCGAGAAAAAGATACATTTTAATGCGAATCTTGATTGCGAGCAGTATGAGACAAGATTGCTTACTTCTTCAAGCAACATGCAAAGAAATATAGGAAACAAAATTTGAGCGAACTCAAGCGATAAACGGCGCACGGAGCGGCGGTCGTGGAGCGGGGGTGCAACAAAGCCAAGTGGAAAGTAATATTGCAGCAATGACTTGAATATTATCGTACACACACACACACATACGTGGTTGGTGTCGCAATAAAGACGTCTCAACCGCTTGTCACTCAACGACAACAACAACACAAACGCCAACTCGTGGCATGCCTTTTGCGCATGTGGCACGGCGTAACGCCCACACTGACTGCCGCGTCTTGAAACTTTCGCAAATTTCCATTAATGCGTGCGCGCGTGTGTGCGGTTGCTGCGTGTATTTGTGCATTCGTGCCGTTGCACGTGCAGATTGCCTGCAGATTTGCCACATCTCCGGCCGCAGCAGAAAGACATACTTATGAAACTACAAAATGCTTGCAAGTAGCTGATAATTTCCATCATGTTACTCATTTTTGCACTTGCACATGACTGCAAATGCGCACACGCATGCACACTCTCGCATACAAGCACACATACATATGCATGTGTCATATGATGGAGCACATGCTCTGGCAGATAGATATTTATGGGTATATTTATTCGCACTTCTACGTGATTTTAATTCGCACATTTATACTCGCTTGCTTGCTGGTGTGTGTGCGCGTGTGGAATGAAGAAGAAGAAGAAGCAACGGAACTTCTTACGCTGCAAAAACCTTACTCTAACATAACATACATACATATATTTATGTATGCATGTATGTGTATGAGTAATGATATATGAACCCAGCTTACTTAGTGGGAGCGCTTGTGTTAATCACGTTCAAGTCGTTCCAAATTTTAAGTTTTCTATTAATCATAACAACTACTGCATAGACAAGTAAAGAAGTGCTTAGTTCGGGAATAACCAAACATTTGATGCACTTGCAACTTGCACGGCTTAAAGCCAGGGAAGCATCTTCAGTAGTTTTCGTCAGATTTGATTCATTCTAAGCCGAATATGCTCTAAGAAAAACACGCTCTCTCAATTTTATCAAGATAACTCAAATATTGGCCGATATATACGGTATTAGGTCACCCGGAAGTTTGAAAATCTTTATATTAGATATACGAGAGCTCAAGGAAGTATTGATATTATTCAACCCATTTGTAGCACACAGACATACTACAATCAGGAAAGGGAGCTCTTTCAATTTCAATTATAAATCTGACACATTGACCAATACTTTCGTTAAAAATTAAACTATAGGCACTGGGATCTAAATATTCGGTGCCCAGGGGCTTGAACAGCTTCTGTTGGATTTGGACAATTTTTGGCCATAAGATGGCAAACTCTAAAGGCACTATTAAAATTAAACTATAGGCACTGGGATCTAAATATTCGGTGCCCAGGGGCTTGAACAGCTTCTGTTGGATTTGGACAATTTTTGGCCATAAGATGGCAAACTCTAAAGGCACTAATCGCGCACAGTTTTATTTAAAGTTTCATACATTTGGAATGTAATATGGGAAGGATGATTGGATATAGTCCGATTTCGCCCATTCACGATGTAACGTAAAAAATATTCGAGTAGTGCCACGCACCAAATTTGGTTGAAATCGGAAGGAAGGATCTCGAGATATGTATTTTCACTTAAAAGTAGGCGATTCCACGTCCATAGTCCAATTTTGACCTCGACAACATTAAAGCCTTGTCTAGTTATTGACTTATTGCGCTTTAAGTTGCTTAGCAAGACCGTTATATGGAGAATGAGCGGGATTACTTCCAAATTCCTCCCATGTGATTTATTTCCTATACAAGATCGCATAGAAGATGTTTTAAATTCTCTTTCTCTGCCTCTTGACAGCCTCTACAGTAATCATTGCATGATATTCCCAGCCTGATGGCATCTATGCCAATTAGACAGTGACCTATTAGCAATCTTACAGTTCCTATGTCATTCCTTTTGAATTTTAATAATTTTCATGTGCGATCTACATTCCATTATGTCACTTTTGCCTGCTTGTTGAGCAAATTAGGGATATACAGCACTTATACTCAACCATATTTATAACATGTTTTTCGATTAAATTTCTACAAGTAGCTACAGTAGGGAAGTGTCTGCTCTGGCTAGTTCAGGAATATCACTATGTCCTGAAATCCATTGCACTTCTAATGTAAAATAGCATCTTAGATCCACTAAGAGATCAAGATTTTTTTCACAATCTTCGATGAAATCATGAGAGACTTAAGGACAGCCGACTGGCTGTCTGTACATTGGTACATATATATATGTAAATACATTTATTGTTATTTGGTGATTCAATTGCTAAGATCTCCGCTTGAAAGACTTCTGTGGTCTGGTAGGCAGAAGGCGATTTTGGGATTGAATTTTTCTGAAAAGACATCACCTCCCACTGAATTATCTAATTTGAACCTATTCGTAAAGATGCTTATCCCAATGTCCCTGTACAACGTACCCCTTTCCCATTCTTCTCTGCAAGGTATGGCTATATGGGGGGCCGAATTTAATTGTGATTCTATAGAATTTCGAAAATGCATGCTATTGGGAAAAAAGGGGTACTTAATAAGTATCATAGAATGTAACTTATTACAGGCAACTAATAAAGAAGATTCTCTCGATCTAAGAGATGCTTTCGCTGCAAGTTGCTCAAAGAACAAGTTTATTGTTGCCAATAAATGTAAAATCACGCTTGGTGCCTGACTGGTCGTTGTTTTAAGAGCTCCACTGAAGTCTGTAGTTGTAGCTTCTCCATTATTGGCCACCACTACAATATAACGTGTGTCATAATTACTTGAAATTTATGTAAAAAATATGATTGAAATAATTAAAATACTCGTTGAGTTACAGCTCTCTAAAGTGTTGCCGCTTATTTGTATCAGTTAATCTTTAAATTTTGGGTAGAACTCAACGTTTGTTAAAATTCGCCGTTGTTTTTGGCAACTTTTGATTTTTCATCCACAGAGAAGGCCAGAATCTCTGTAGCAATGGACAACCATTTTTTAGAGCGTGTTACTATCTATGGTTTACTTAAAATATGAATAAATAATCCCTTCAAACTTTAAAACAATTGAGACAGTAGAATATGTTTACCGCTATGGGCGATTGATGACTGGGTGCTATCTTAATCCCGACCAATATCGAATATTGTTTAAAATTAGCGTTTAGTGTTAGGAAAGCAAGAAGAAAAACATTTTTACCAAGAAATATGTCTCTAAAGTCCATCAGTCAACGGAAGAAATCCTAAAAGCTGTAGGTCAGCATCATAATTTGGAGAAAAAGTTCGTTGTAACACATAATAAGCTCCAAGCGAAACAACCTGTCGTAAGTGATTTGTTCAATTTCATCAAATAAGCACCGAATAACGCGAATTCAGTCCATAAAACAATTTTATGAAGGAAACCATGAAAAGCTCTGCCATTTATTAAAATGAAGTTCATCATTAGTTAGGACTCTCAATGTTTAGCCTCACAGATCAAAGGAAAATAATAGAAGTTTGTGTTTGGCGCATAATGTTAGTTATTCCAATTAGGATGATATGATTTCTAAGTACTGTTTCGGCCAGTTTTAATATGTGATGATGTGTAATTTTTATACCCCGAACAGGGTATATTAAGTTTACCACGAAGTTTGTAACATTCAAAAGGAAGCGTCGGAGACCCTTTTTATAAAGCATACTGTAAATATATATATGGTATATATGTAATAATATATAAATATTATAATTTTTTCTATTAAGTTTATGTCAATAATAAATCTTCTTAAAATTTCAAATAACTATAAACGTCTAAAAGAACCATTTTCTTTATTAAATAACCTTAATGTTTCTAGCAAACAACCTGGCTAATATAAAATTAGTAAAATGTTTTCCTTTGGATGAAAACCACTGGCCGGTTACGTCTTTAGATTTACTTAAACACTAAAAGAAATGCACCTGTGAAGGGTATATTAGCTTCAGTGCAGCCGAAGATAACGTTTTTTCTTGTTTTTATTGTATTCAGTAATGTTTACAATTTCATAATGGAAAGATATACGCAAGTCCAACGTTTACAAATTATTCAATTTTATTATCAAATTAATCGTTCTCCAATTGAAACTTTTCGTGCGCATTAGCCGTTTTACGCTCCTCTCAATTTCATCTGAGTGATGCGGTAAATAAACAAAACTGTCGATTCGAAGAAAGTCCAAAAATTATTCATGAACAATCATTACATTTAACTTAATAGACAGCTTTGTGTGGTTTTTGATCTGGTCGAATTATCATCGTTCCGTCCTCCTTTCAAAATGAAGCTGGTGACACCTTTAATGTCAATGGAGAGCGCAATGAATCGATGATGGCCAACTTTTATGTCTGCCATTGGAAGAAGTTTATCTTGACAACATCTGATTCCAACAAGACGTGTCATTCAGCACGTGTAACAACCGATTTTTTACGGAAAAAAATTGGAGATTTGATTGTTTAAAGAAATTGTGACATTAAATGTCTTCCAAGAAGCTGTGATTTAACACCATTAGATTATCGAAGAAAACAACATCGTACTTGAGAGGCTAGGATATCTGAAAAGCCATTCGTATGAAAATAAGCGCGAAATTTATGCCAATTATGGAGTGATAGATAGCTGTCAGTTTTAAAATAGTTTAATTTCAATGAGATAAAGGCCACTCTATGGGCTAAAATGGAAAATATAGGACCTCGTTCAGCATGAGACGTTTTTATTCTGATTTAATTTGAAGATGAAAACTCAAAATCCAAGCAATTTGAAAGCGAAATAAATTCTTTCCAAGTTTTTATGAATGAGAATTCTCCTATAATTGGTTAACATTTAGCATTATACGAAATATTTATATGAAGTAATTTAAATGACCAAAAACAGCATTTTGAAGGTATTTATTTAATATTCCAAAACTGATTTGATCCTAATATATTATATGAATCCTTTAAAATTAAATTTTTTGTTTTTTGGAAAGAGGAGAATGTCACATGAGCCATGTCTGGCGAGTATGTATGCTCGGATATCGTTACAGTACTATTTTTGGCGAAGAATTTTCAAACAAATTCTTTGATCAATTTCCTTGAACAATAAAAAATTGCGAAGTTCATAAAAACACTTCTAACCTTAGCGGCCTTTACGGACAAAGTAAGCAAAGAGCACGGCTGTAATTTTTATCGTACTTCAGAGGCATGTAGAATATAATGGGTTGTCAAAAAAGTCTTGGCACCCATACATCGAGCTTCTTAGTGACTCCAAACTTCTTCAAATGGTTTATAACGGTTTGATGACTACTATGCCGGTCTCTTTCGACCAATTCAGCGATTTTATCGCAATTTTCGACGACAGGCCTTCCGGAGCGTGGCGCATCTTCGACCACCTCTACACCAGAACGAAAACGTTGAAACCATCGTTGTGCGGTGGAAATGGAAACTGTATCGGGTCCATAAACTACGCAAATTTTATTGGCGGCTTGAGATGCATTTTTGCCTTTATCGTAGTAGTACTGTAAAATATGCCGTATTTTCTCTTTATTTTGCTCCATGTTTGCGACGCTATAAGTCACGAACGACCTCAAAGAAACGACAATCAATCAAGCACTTGTTAGCGCGTGAAATGAGCTTTCCAAAAAGGTATAGCATGACCCGATGCGACGAATAAAACTAGAACTACGCGCTCTCAGCGCCAACTAGCAAAAATACCGCAAGACTTTTTTGACAACCTAATATTATCGTACTTCAGAGGCAAGTAGAATATATCATCGTATATGAATTTTTAAGAGTATCACTATAAAAAATTACAATCTTACTCAATGGCGCGTTGGTTCCTGTTGATATATGGAAATTGGCCTAATTGTCTTATTTATGCTCATATTTGTATATTTATCGATTTTCCAGCTCTTACCTGAAAATTTAAACAAAAAATTTATTATATAAAGTTTTTATTAATTTGGAACTTGTGCATATATAAATATTTAGTATAACAGTCACATATTTAGAAAATGAAAATTTTTTATTTATGAACTCACCTAACCTCTATATGGCTGTGCAAAGCAATTAGAGATATTTATCACATAATTGTGCCATAAATTGCATCGAAATTGAAATTCTAAAATGCAATCAAAAAGCGATCGCTGCCCAACTAAACAACCTTACGTGAATATATTTATGTATGTATAGAATGTAGATGGTGCAATTATTTACATATAGTCATTAGGGTGGGTATCGCCCGCTTGGGAACATATCTCCTCAGCAAATTACAAAATTGCGCGAAATCGGAAAATAATCATAGCCATAATTTTAGAACAGAGCGATAGCTATCTACCTTCAAAGACACTGCGTTTAATTGTAAAGATTGTGCAGCTGGATTCATTGGAATCTATATAAAAATTGGACATATGTCGTTGCACCAACCACTTTTAAGTGCAATCAAATTACTCAGCAGCTACTGGACCAATTCGAATTGAATTGGTGCATTACATTCTAATGTCATATTTTTAAAATTGGCGATATTCTTTTGCAACCGCCAACTTCCTGTTTTAGTTTAAGGTAAACCTAAAATATAAGAACTTTGCTTAGATATTCACCTATCCACTAACTAAATAAAGCAATATATGATTTCTCAAAACTCGGTTTCAAAACCATTCTATTATAAATAGCAACACCTTAATAACAAATGTACATACTTGTATTGTATGTAATGAACACAGAAAAATGTCGAGATGGTGAGATATGAGGTGAGTTAGCGGTTTAGAAGTTTGTTTTGTTTCAGCACAAATCACTACCGGTTGCGTAGCACAAAGGTTTCGTTTTTGCAAAACAAAAATTAAATTAATTTTTTGAAAATGAAAGTGCAGCTGCAGCAGTTGCCCGAACAATGCTGAACGACTACGCGCCAGCGATAGCGACTCTGGCAACCATACGTCAGGCGGATCACCTTTTCCCATTGCGTACCACCGGTAGACCAGCGGCCGGCCGCCGCAATTAAATTCACTGATGTGTAAACACTGAAAGTGCGATAATATTTTGTATTGGCAATTGTAAATCGCATTTACCATTTGGAAATGTGGAAATATGAAAAGAACAAGCGCGAATGCAATAAACAACCACAACAGCGGAGTATGGGAAAAACAAGGAATGATAAATTCGAGTGCAATTGCGCTATGAAAAATGTTATATACATACCTTCTCAAAAGTTTGTACCAATCAAAGGTTTTAGAAAAATCGGTTTAAAGCTGCATAAATTATACTCTAAGATCCTGAAAGCATTATTCAACTGACAGAATTGTGACAAAAAATATTCCCATAATTTAGAAATATGCCTATTTGTAAAGTTTTGATTAGAAAAACAACACAATTTTTGTATTGCTTCAGACAGCACGTGCCCTAGAAGCATAGTCACCCTCGAGGCTACCTTGAAAGAAGTGATTCCGAAAATTATATCCAAACGTCAATATAAAATTTTTGTATACACTAATAAGCATTTTTGTTTTCTTCCTTTCATTGGGAGTGTTTTTTACGTGACGGGTTTCAAGCACAGCGCTCAATCCTGGATAGAGATGTTTCGCCTTTTCACTTTAGCTTGCCTTCAAACGGATGTTTTTTCGCTACGCCGAGGATACTTGGTCTAAGATCGGTAGTCGTAAGCTGCTTGAGCCATATGGAAAGGAATTGTTTCTAGCTACTACCAAGTAAATAGCGCACGGAGACTTTGATCACTTGCGTGAACTTCTACGCAGTTCAAAAACGTACGAGGGATGAAGGGTATTATATTTTTTAAAGTGACGAGATCTAAAAGTCCTCAGGTCCATAACAAAAATGCAACAGAGAAAATTTAAAATTTTTTATGTTGAAAGCTAAGTAAGTATGAAAGTCTGAACGGGAAGCTCAAAAATATGAATCAACCTCATGATATTGCGGACAATGATCATTTTATTGTTTAAAATTTAATCTACACAATTTTAATAGTATTGGTCTATTTGCTTCGATAAGCGAGCTGGAATTTTAAATTTACTTAAGGCAGTAAAAAAACTACAAATCCGAGCATTCAAGAGAATTAATGGCTTTATATCGCCGACTTATAGTAACATTTTTGAGTACTCCATTTAAGAAGAAATATCATAAATTTAAAAAAATTGCGAATCGGACCAAGAACAATACTTCATGGAACACTTGAAGACATAATAATAAGCAAACCAGAATGATCAAAATGTACACCCAACACGTCTTGGAAAACTACAGTATCGCAAAAAGGCTCAGTTTCTGTTACATTATAATGGGTGACCCAAGTAGAGATATTTTTTTAATAGTATTTTTTTGGCAGCTGTCATGTTAATTTGTTCAGTATTGTTTGGCATTGCATCATAGAAAGAATAACGCCTGAACAGCGTTTACCAATCGCTTACATTTATTATGAAAATTCACGTTCTGTAAAGAATGTGTTTCACTCAGCTTATGGTCAACATACTTATTAGGCCTGCTGAGTGTACTATTCGCAGCACCATTACCCATCTTGAGATTCAGCATTCATTATTGAATAATATTCGGTCGAATAGACCACGTTCAGCACGCAGTGCAGAAAATATAGCAACCGTAGCAGAAAGTGTTCCCGAAGATCGTGGTATAACTCGGACTGACGTATGGAACGCCCCCCTGCGGGTAGGGGGGCCCCTTGCGTTGGAGGGGGAAGAATATACCCGTGGTAAGGCATGCTTGTCGTAAGAGGCGACTAAAATCCACATGCACTGTGTCTGACATTACAGATCTTGGTTTAAATGTCAGCATGTCTAAGTCAGAAATAGTACTATAATACTCAGCTTGAAATGATATTATAGACTTTATATTAATTCCTAATATAAAGTCAGTTGTTGTTCAAACGACAAAGGTCACCAGTCATTGAGTTTGAGATTTTGGAAGCTCAACTGGTAGTAGCAAAAGTCACACCAAAGACTATAACCTGGTACCACGCGGAGCAGTTAGCCCTTGGAGGTAACTCCAATCAGCTTATTGGGTTTGGCCCTTTGTGGAGATTCGTGGTGGCTGCGGCTTAAACCTAAATGCAGGCAGGGCATTTTGTCCGGTGTGGTGTCGCATTGCGGCCGGGTGCCGGACCCAGAGTACGGCAGAGGTTTTGGGTAGGCCTCGTACCCGACCAAGGCGGCTAGGGTGTCCCTATCCACCCGAGCCAATTGGAACTAAGGTATAAGTGCAGAATGTATTTATGCTTTGGGGCGCTGATCAACGCATTGTATTGATATACGTGCTTCTAGCAATAGGAAGCACCGTTAGGCCATCGCAGGCAGGTACTCACGTGAATCACAACGGACTCTGACCTATGAAACGACTTGGCGCATTTTACGTATTGATCTTGAATTAAAAGCATACAAAATACAGCTTGTGGAAGATCTGACGCCCCTCGACCTTTCTAAGTGACAAAAATTCCAAGAAGATGCAACGTTTTCGATTTTATTCAGTGATGAGGACCATTTCTGGGTATGTAAAGAAGCAAGATTGTCGCAATTGGGACGAAGACCAACCTGAAGAGGTTCAAGAGCTTAAATTTCATACAGAAACAGTTTGGTATAATTTGTGGGTCGGTGGAATCATCGGTCCATATTTCTTGAATAATGATGCCGGTGAGAATCGTCAATGGCGGCCATTATTGCACCATGACAACCAACTATTTGATGCCTGGAATTGAAGATCGTCATTTGATTTTGGTCTCGATATTTGGTTTAGAAAAAACGGCGCCATTTCCCACACTTCGCATCAAACAAAAGATTGTTTGAGAGAACATTTCAGTGAGTAAATAATTTCATGTTTTGGCCGATGGTCGATTGGCCATCAACTCCGTGTGATATCACAACGTTAGGCGTATTCTATGATTATATGTAAAGTCTATACGGACAATAACTCTTCGATTCATGCCTTGGACCACAAACTGCGTAATATTGTAATAAATAAATCTATAAAGAACTTAGTCTTGCCATAAATTCTGTTATAAAGTTTACTATGCACACAACGGGGGTAAATTCGCGAAAAAGGAGGTTTCTTTAGTAGCACGCGGTTAACGGCCATGAAAGTATAGTTTTTACAGATGAAAAACTTTTCACTGTTGAAAAAAATTGTAATAAACAAGGTGACCAAGTTTACTCAAAAACTTCCAAAGGCGCGAAAACTTTTATTGCAAAAGTTTAACGCGGTCATCATCTCGCTGCTGAAGATGTAATCTCTTCACTTCTATGAAAAATCGGCTAAAACGGGGAAAAAGTGTACCAGTAGGATGACTTACAAGGCGTGGTAAAGCGGTTGAGAGAGTATCTCTTCGATGTAAAGCATTTAATCTTCCAGCAAGATTTTGCGCATGCACACAAGGCAAAATCACCCAGAAGTGACTTAAAAGCAATAATTTCAGTTTACATGAGCGGCCTTTTGGGAAACATGGCCTTTCAAATAATTCTCAGAAGTTTGAAAAACCTTAGAAATGTTTGGTTGTGGGAGCGTCGTTAATACGAAAATAAATTATTTGAGGGATTATGTGATTCGAATATACATTATTATAGTTTAAAATTTATAACCGCCTGAACACGTAGCAAAACTTATGGCAACATTAACTATATCCAGAACAAACACAGACCCTCGGAACACATAGTATGGATGTTTGCATGTATGTATGTATATGTATTCCTTGACTAATCTTAAGCCTCCACTCACCGTAGAAGCCAAATGCAATGAATGATTAATATCGCCAAATCTAAAACCTAAAATGGCAACGTCTTCGCCGCCGGCCGGTGATGCATGTAATTAGTATACACATTACTTTATCGTTTACAATTTACAATCGTGAGACATAAAAGCGCGTCTACGATTCCATTACCAAGTGGTTTGACGACAGGCAGCTAAAGACAATGTGCTGATGAGATGATGGCGTCGTCGTCGTTGTTGTCGTTCTCGACTGGCCCCGCGCTGATAACAGTACGCGCCATGGCGTTAAAAGCGCCAGCAGCAGCGAGTGTAGAAACAACTACAACAACAATAGCAACTCGGTGCATCCGCAGTCAACACAACACGGCCATCCATTTATCCACATTCCACACTGATAACGGCTCCAACAGCATCGGCTGCAGCTGTCGCTGCCACTCGTGCGCCTCTATGCGCTTCGCTTTCCTCTTCTCGTGCTGTAGCTCTGCTAGTAGCATAGATTTGCTGCACATTATTGCAGCTTTTCAGTTGCTGCCTCACGTCTACTCACAATTGACGGAAATTCCAAGCTACGCGCGTTTGCCCAGTGGCGAAATAACGCTCGTTTTATGCTCACTTTTCAAACAAATATTTATCTACAAGCATATGTATATATGTACTTACATCTATGTATAAATATATATATGTCATGTATGTAACGAGTATTTTCAGCTATGCTCGCGCATTATCGGCGCTCTGTTATGTAGTGTTTTGTTTCCATTATATTTTTTTAATGTTTATTGCGAATATTTTGTATTTAGTTGTTATCTGCTTGAGGTTTTTATGTTGTTTTTAGTTCACTTTGGCTTTTTCGCTGTGATAAAACTTAAGTAATGCGCGCGATTGTCTGCGCTGATAAATGCTTTTACAATACTCGACATAACTATACACACAGGCATTGTAATAAGTACGCTGAGTGCAACCTAGTGGAAACACATAAAGGAGACATTTTAAACACATACACGCTTACTTATTAACAAAGTACAATATCAACACAGTGGCATATTCATACATACAAATATATGTATGTATGTACTTAGAAGCCTTCAGATTATTAGCAAATAGAAAACTTAGTGAGCTGTCAAGATCACAACAACGGCAATGCGTGTGAAAACTTTTTTTATTATGTTGTTGTATTATGAAAACAAAAAAATTAAAAAGTTTAACTTCGCTTGCACCGTAGCTAGAATAAATTAATAAAGTAGTTTTCAGTGTTAGTACATTATTAGTGGCAGCTATGAACCGATCTGAAAATTTGTTCGAAGACCTTTTCAGTCAAAAATGGACTGCAGGACAGAACACGCCTACTTCCCATAAAGCACAATTTAAATTCCATATTATTCCTTCACTTTCCAGTAACATACATATCAAGAAGTAATTAATACAACAGAATAAAATTTTGCACGAATACTGCAAACCAAAACTGTTCAAGTCTCAAGGTACCGATTATGTGGACTCCAGTATAAATATTTGAGGTTTGACCGAAAATATCGGTCAATGTGTGACATACATAATTGAAATTCAGAGAGAATCCTTTCCTGATAGTAGTATGTCTGTGTGATACAAATAGGTTGAATCGGATCAATATTTCCCTTAGCCCCAATATACCAAATATAAAGATTTTCGAAATTCCGGGTGACTTTATACCGCAAATATTGGCTTAGAAGAAAATCTGGTGAAAACTTGTCCTAGACACCATGTAACTAACAAGCCTTATGTTCCTGAAGATATTAATCTGGCTTAAATTTTTGGAAGTTGCAAGGGTATAAAATATTCGGTTATACCCGAATTTAGCTCTTTCTTACTTGTGTCTTGTTCAGCAATGAAGCTCCATTTTCATTGAATGGATAACTTTAATAAACATTGTTTTTCTCATTTGGAGTGATAATTCACAAGCCATTGTTGAGACGCCATCGGTCCATATTTCTACAAAAAGGCAGGCGGCCGAATGTTACACCCAATGGGGAACGCTGTTGCGTCCGGATTTGTGAATTTTTTTGCACCGAAATTGTAGGATGTTGAAGAGGACGATCTTTGGGTATTTCAATTTATTGAAGGAAACTTTTGGTGCCCGCGTATCCCAAGTCGTGGGTTCTTAAAAGCTTCCCATTTAGCAATTAACTATATGTTTCAAAAAGGTTCAGAAGGCCAAAACGTCAACAAAAGTTTTCAGTTTAGTTAGATTAGATTGCTGCGCGAGAGAGATCGCACGTGGACTAAAGACATAGAAAAGATTCAAACTTGCTCAGGCGTTTATTTCCTTTCCCACGAGTTCGATGGGAAGCCTGAATGTATGCCCTCTCAGGTGTTTAAGTCTTGACCTCCCAAACGTTGGACATTCACGAAGGAAGTGTTGAGTTGTTTCCACCTTGTCTTCTTCTATACAGTTTCTGCAGATGGCATCTGGTATAATTCCCAGTCTATTGATGGCGAGGTTAGGCACACCTTGACCAACCCTTAATGCCTGCAAACTCGGCCACCACTCACTGCCTCTCTTTTCCAACGACTTCTTCCCACTCCCAACTCCCTCGCCAGTATATGGGCAGACAAGAAGCCGCCAGATCCAGTATAAAGTCAAAATATCTTTTAAGAACCTAGATTTTCTGAGTCTGTTAGGTGCCATAGTGGAGTGGACCTTAGTGCACCATACAGTGGTCTTTTCTAGAGCTCAAATCACATAAAAACTCCATAGAACATAATTGATTTGACTTTGGTGTCGTAGAGCCAGTGGACAACTTTCGGTGAGAGATCCCACCTTTTGTAATGGCTCCCCTACAGCAGTATAAGGCAATGAATTCCTTTTTTCTCTTCGATATTGGGCTTCCATAAACCTTCCTATCCAGGATGAGCACTAGATATTTTACTGAATCCGCCGATTGACGAATGTCTCCCGTTTGCGCCAGCGTTGCCATCTGGATCCTATATATTTTAGTGAATAGAGCCATAGCGATTTATAGAAGAGGAAAGAGAATTCCACCTTATAGGGTTCCCCTATTCATACTACTACTTTCAATCACTCTGTCGCACAGAAGACTGGTTTGATTCAATCCCAAGACCATCCAAAGGAGTTACAACTACTTCCGGCAGGATGTAATTGTAAGTTTTCTCAACATCAGAAAAGGTCTCAATAGTGAGTTCTTTAATTCTAATGGCTTCCTCAAGCCAATACACGATTGTATGTCGGGCAGTATCAACTGAGAATAAGCATGATGCGCTCCTGATAATGGTCTGCCCATCATTATGTAGAAGTCCATCAGTCTCTCCAAAGTTTTAAGTAAGAATTTAATTACAATTTCCGGGTGCTTTTTCGTCACAACGTATGATGTACCATAGATACATATGCATACATACATATCGATGTTCAACTTTTTAGAAAATTATATTATATTATAATTATAATTTACATATAATTATAATTTACATATGGATGCAGGTGGACATTTTCAAAAACACATTCAAACATTTGACACTTTATATTTGAAATTTTCAAAACTGTATCGAATTCACTTATGGAACTAGTCTCGAAATCCGCCCACGGACTCTCATGGCCAAAGCCATCTTAAATTACCATTTGCTTAGCACTGAACATACCGCTTAACATTCACAGCCAATCAATAATGAATTGATCGAATTAGATTGGACGCGAGTGAGTGTGCGTGAATGTGAAGCAAAAGCACTCAAAGCATGTTAAATGGTAAAAAGATAAAAATAACTATGTTCAAGAAAGGCAGGGCTTAGAAAGAGAGAAGAAAAATAACAACTACTACAGACCCAACAAACGCTACAAACAATTACAACAACAGTGGATGTGTTATCACGCGAAGCAGACATATAAAAACGCTTGAGTTTATCTCTGTGTTGGTGTGTATCTGTGTGACGTGTCCCCCACCAACATACACCGGCATGAAGCACAAAATAACTACGGATGTGTGTTGGCGAGGTATTCACCCACATGTGTGTGTGTGCGCTATCACCTGTAACTCATACATCAACACCACATAAACGCCATTTCTCAGCAACACAAAAGTAGCTAAACAACTAAAACACGTACAGTAAAATCAACAGGAATTGATAGTGCAATAACAACAACAACAACTACAACAAGGAGTCATGACAGCAAACTACACCAATATCGCTAACCCCAGTCGAAGATATGTACATAAGTATGTATGCATCTATATAAACAAACGCGCACATGCACACATACACACATGCATCCAAGCGTGTTTGCAGTCCGTTGCTGCGAGTCTCATGCCATGGGCATGGCGGCTGTAAAAAGTGGTTGTACGAGTGCCACCAGCCGCTGCGACCAGTGAGAAAACTGCTATGAGGTTTTGGGCGCGGGATAAAATGCAAGATAATACAAGATAAGTGGCTCCAGCCGACTACAAAAAAACAGAAAAAAAACATGAAAAAAGAAATCAAAACACACACCAACAACAACACAAGCACACCTTCGTTTGCGGTACAACAAAAATGCGAGCAACAATGTGGCGGAAAAAAATGAAACCAGATAGGGGCGGCGCCATGCCAATACTCCAGACCAATCAGCGCGTCTCGCCGGCGTGTGGAGCGCGCGGACGAGCTTTATTGCCACCGATACACTCATATGCACTTCAACATGGTATATACATATGTATGTACTTCATATGCATATATGCATGTGTGTGTTTGACGTTGCAGGAGTGCTTCATATTGTGCGGTTAGCGCGATTAGCGCGATGTTGCTGCAGGAAAGGCAACACAAGAGCAACAAAAACAATTGCATTGCCAGCAACCAAAAAGTGCAACACCAAGAGCATTTTCTTTTTTGTTTTGTTTATTGAATTGAATGACGGCAGCGGTGGAATTATGGCGGTGGGCCTTGTTGCGGCCGATAAGCGCGGGAGAAATATGGAACCATTATAGATGGATATTTTATACGAAAATTAAGGATATTTGTTAACAATTAATTGAATAAAAGCGTTTAATTAAGTAAATAAATTGAGAAAAACTTTTAAAAGTATCCAACTAAAAAGTGGAGCTTTGGAGCTTGTTGAAGCAAATGGTAATAAAATATTCGGAAAATATTGAGAGTACCAGGATTGTATTAAAAATAGTTTAATAATTTAACTAAAATTATTTTTTCTTGTAATCCCGAAAACTTTAATTAAAAACAATTTTTAAATTTTTAATCTCAAATACCGGGTTGAAAAAAAAATCATTCCAAATAACGTTATGAAAAAAAAAATAAAATAAAATAATTTAAAAAAATTTATTTTTCATACTTAATCCCAAATACGGTCTTAAGAAATAAAAAAAAAAATAATCCCAAGCTTATGATCAAAAATTAAAAAAAGAAGAAAAATCAATATAGTATATACATATGTACATGTATGTAAGTAAAATTATTTCTTTTTTTAGTAAAACACTTTCCTTTAATTTTGGTATAAAAATGGGTTTTTACTTTATTTAATAAAGATTAAATTAACAAATGAATTATGAGTTATGTGGATTGAACGATTTTTTAAAAGACGTGTGGGTAGTAAGCGATGACAACTCTTAAGGGGGTATTCTGTCAAGAAATCAAATTTTGGGCAGCTTTAAAAAAAAAACCAAAAATTATTTTTAGCATCCATTTTTATATGGTGTTTTTATTGATATCTTAAGAATACAGGAAAAAAATTTTACAAAAAAATAAAGGGGGGGAGAGAAAGGTGTAAAAAAATGGCGCATCATGGTGACATTGATCCTGACTCTTCTGGTGGTCTGAAAAAAAATCAAAAGAAATTCTTAATCAGTAAGGATGCTGTTATAGTCCCTACCTCAGGGAACACGAAAAAAATTTTTTGGAAAAATGGCGACTGCCTGTAAATAAAAATAATTTTTTACGCTTTGTTTTTGAGTTTTTTTTTAATATTAGAAACAAAAATTTTGACACGATGCTGGTAGGAACGATAAAGGATTAAATAAAGAAGGTTCACACAAAATTTCAAGTAAATCGGTTGTATAGAACTTGAGATAATGCCGGTATCGTGTAGAAAAAAGTAGTTTCGAGAAAAACGTGAGTCTACCTACCTACCCGGCCGGGCTAGGTACTGCGTCACTGAAGTAACTGTAGCTCTTAAAATTATTTTAATTTTTAAAAATCCTTTGGAGGATATGTTCTTAAGGGTCTCAACTTAAAATATATGAAAAAAATCGAATTTTTCAAAATTCTAGAGTATAATACCCCCTTAATGAATTCTAGAATAATGCTAATATCAAACGGCACCGTTGTAAGGGGCTGCTTAATGCTAAAATAGAATGCTTAAAGCGTGCTGAATAGAATGTTGAATTAAAGTCTCCAATTCAACATTAGGATATGTCACTCCTCCCAATCGAAAATAATGCAATGTCCTCATTGCAATTTTTCTCTTACACATGTTGGAATGCTTAAATATTATTTTTGCATTATATAAAAATTAATTAGCAATTTACAATGAATAAGTAATAATGAATAAGTAAAAAGATATGGTATATGATGTGATAGGTAGATAACAATGATTGAATACAAGTATTTAATTTATATGTTTAGTTTTAACTAGTTTCTTTTAAATTGGTTTTTATGTTTTCTTACATTTGGTTTTTTAAACTTAACAATGTGATGTTCTCTGTCATCTTCAGTTTTAATAAGACTAACTTTTTTGTATGGGTTACGCATTTTGTCTAGTCTCTTCCTTGATATTTCTGCATTTACAAAATTTGTATCAATATCTTTTTCATGACGATTTTTATTCAAATTATATATTCTTCGTTCTTTAATCATTTGAGGGTCATGTTTTGGTGACTCTTTATTAAAAAAAATTACATATGGTATTTCGTTAGTAGTGGAGTGGACTATAACATGATTATATGTGAAAAGTGTTTGTTTAGTTTCTAAATACTTTAGCTCTTTATCACCTGTTGTATTAATTATTCTAAGTTTTTCATTTAAACTTTTATGTAATCTTTCAATGTCGCCAATACCAGTTTTACCAGTAGTTACTTTTACCGTAACATTTCAATTCAAAGCTTTAACTTTTTCTATCATAGCAAACTTAGAGTATAAATTGATACATTTTAGAAAACTGTCATTATTCCATTTCCAAAAATCTACAATCTATTTTTCTCTAGTTTTGTAGACAGGTGGTGTGATTTTGAATGGTATTTTGTTAGGAATATGATCGTTTTTACAATGATTACACAGTTCACATTTATTTTAGTGATTTCTTTAAGATAATTAGGGTAATAGTGCTGTAATTTCAAACGTTTTGCAACTTCCTCAACACCTTGATGAAGTCCACTCAAATGGATTTCAATTACATTACTTTTATAGCTCGCAAAATCTGTAATATTTTCCAATTCTTTTGTACACCGATAAATTTTATTGCGGCTTGTTATTAATGTCTTATAAACGTTTTGAATTCTATGAAATCCTGATCATTTGGCATAAATAGGGGTGTATTATTTTTTAGTAAATATTTTTTAATAATTTCTTTGATATATTCTAAAGTTAGATCTTTATATGTTACAATGATTGACAATGATTGAGTGTTTAAAATCTCTAATTAATTTAATTTGATTTTTGAATACGGAATACTTTCAGAATCTCCATCGCCGGAATGAATAGTGTCTATATTAGACTACTAGATTCTTCACTAAAGAGGCACTCTCCGATTTTAATACGAAAAACTGTATTGCCTTTTTTTAAAACAGTTTTGTTATTTCTGAAAAATTTCGGATAAATTTACTATAAAAATCCGCTAAACCAAGAAATTGTTTTATTTCTTTTTCAGTTTTCGGAACGAGATAATTTAAAATAGCTTTGATTTTATTAGGATTGGGCTTAATACCTTCTGACGTTATGATATGAAGCTGGTCTCTTTCTCTTTTGAAAAACTCTCTTTTGTCCATCTGGACTTTTAGATATGCTTCGCTTAATCTGCGAAAAGCCCTGTGGTGAGATTCTATATGTTCCTCTAGTGACGTACTGAATACTACAATGTCGTCGTAGTAAACGATGCAATGCTTTCCTATTAATCCATCCAAAACTGTATTCAACAGCCTTTGGAAGGTGGCTAGTGCATTTTCAAGCCCAAATGGCATTCCTAAAAACCCAAAATGTCCACCTTGAGTAGAAAAAGCTGTTTTTTCCTATCTGCTGGATCCATTTCTATCTGATGGAATCCTTGCGCTAAGTCCATTGTTGAAAAATACATACGCCCACCTAGTTTTCGAGAACTTCATCCATGTTTGGAATAGGATACCTATCATCTATACTAATAGTATTAGTTTTACGAAAATCAACAAAAATTCTTCATTTTTCTTTACCTGAAGCATCTGACTTTTATAGTACCACCCAAATTGGTGCTGAATATGGGGAATCACTGTGCGAAATTACTTTATTTTCGAGCATTTCTTTTATTTGCTTGTTTACTTCCAATTTATGAATTTCAGGATACTTATAGGATTTTACATAGATTGGATCTTCGTTAACAGTTTTGATTCTATGTTTTATTTTATGAGTAAAGGGAAGTTTATCCCCTTCTTTATAACATATGTTTTCAAACATAGCTAAAAGTTTTTCTAATTTATTTAATTCCTTCGAATTTAGATGTTCAAGTCTTAATTTAACGTATCTTATATTAGGGTTTTCATTCCTATTTAATTCTTGAAGACACTTATGTCTTTTTACAATTTGATTTATTATTGAAAATAGTATAACTAATCCCATTAAAATTATTTTCGACTTTGGCTTTAAGTAGCTTAAGTATGTTATAACCAAGTAAACCCTCATAACTATTAGGAAAGTTATAAACAAAAAATTGTAATATTTTCCATGTGTTCGTCGCTAAACAGTTCTTAAACTGCGTTCAGACATAATTTTCCTGTCGCTGTTGTTAACGTTATTGGACATGTATGACCTTTTCGTTAAATATTCTTGGTTTTATTAAACTAACTGATGAACCTGTGTCAACTAAAAACTTTAAATATTTTTTGTTTAATTTCAATTGAATTGTGGGGAGTCTTCCGAGGCTGTTAAGTGAAAATTTGTTGCATTCCATTGGTTCAGGATAACCGAAATTTGCAGAATTGAAGAGGGTATGTTTAATTTCTGGGACATTATTGTTTTGCAAATTAGATTGTCGTCGCTATATTCGCTGTATTGATTGAAAAATGGCTTATTTTTTATGTACATTTTGATTAGAATATGGATAATTTTTTAGATAATCGTTTTGATTAGGATAAAATGGAAAATGATTCGTATTAGTTGCAAAATATTCTACTTTACGACTATTATCATTCATATAATTAGGAAATTTTGAATTTAAGTTAGTATTTTTGTTTTCTGTTTAGCTAATTTTTTATTATCTTTATAAACATCATTTTCTTTTAATATTTTGATTGCTGAATTAAGGTCAGTAGCAAGATTTGCATTAATTAACGCAATTAAATAATTTGGCAATTCTCTCTTTAGTGTTTTCAAACTTATTTGATCTAATTCGTTATACAAAAATATCTTAGTGGAAGTGCCTTCATTTTTTAATTTTATAACATCTTTTACTCTACAAATTTTTGTATTAATTTCTTCACATAGAAATTTTACATTATGTTTAAATTTGATATTACTTCCAAAATTAATGTTGTAACTGGAGTGTGTTCCCCAAATTCGTCAGTGAGTAACTGCCTTAACGTCGTTCAATCCCGTGGTAGTTCCCACCTTACCACATCTAACGCCACGCCTCTTAGTGTTCTTACATACCAAAAAAAAAAATTTTATCACGATATTAAATTTGATCTTTTTGTTCTGTAGTATGTAAATTTTTCCTTCACGATATTCTTTTTTTTTCTCACTACCTCGTTGTTTAGGGTTACGGTGTTGAACACGATTGTGTGAATTAAAAAAAAAAAGGTACAGCCCGACAGTGTTTCAGGGTATTTTAGACGAATAAGTTCTTTTTTTATTTAGGATCTTTTGCGCAGATCCTACCGACTGCGCCAGTAAAATTATTTATTTTTTAGTTTAAAAATGGGTTTTTACTTAATTTAATAAAGATTAAATTAGCGAATGAATTATGAGTTATGAGTTAAACTGATTGAGCGATTTTTTAAAAGACGCGTGGTTAGTAAGCGAGGTGACAACTCCTATGAATTCTAGAATAACGCCAACATCAAACGGCACCGCTAAACGGGGCTGATTAATGCTGAAATAGTATGCTTAAAGGGTGCTGAATCGGTTGCTGAATTAAAGTCTCCAATTCAACATTAGGATATGTCATTCATATGTGTGTACACAATAAATGTATTGTGAATAAAATACCCGGAAATTGTATTTAATACGCAAGATATTTAATTATTTTTCAATATGTATTTGTCGTCTTCAAAGTATTCTCCACCAGATGTAACAGATTTTTTTCCACTCCTCGAAACACTTTTCATAAGCAGCTTTTGGGATGGCCTTCAGTTCCGTCTCTTCAACCGACTGAAAACGGGTTCCACGGATTGGCTTTTGGTTTGTGGGACAAGGAAAAATCACACAGAGCCAAAACTGGTGAATGATCGGTCTGGTGGTTGATCGATGGTATTCATTGCGTTTTTGGATTTAAATTGGATCACAATCGTGGCTCGATGCGATGAAGTATTCTTCCACAACTCCGGCCATTTTCGCTGAATGTTCTCACGCAAATGAATCAATGCATATGATGAACTCATGTCTCATCGGTAGTTATAATGCTCTCCATGAATGTGAGTCCGGAATTCGCACGATCAAGCATTTAAAACTCTTTTGAAAAAAATTAAGCTTTAGCGAGACGAGTCGAGTAAGAACTCGTTTCCAAATTATTCGCCAAAATCATTCGAACGAACTCGCGAGAGATGTCGAGCTCTCTAACACTTGACTGGCGATTTTCAAGCACGATATTCTTCACTTTTTTAATTTTCACGTTAAAAAACGTTGCTGTAATACTTTATTTTAATTTTTAATAAATTAATATAATTGGTTTTAAGTCTAATATATGTTTTAAAAATACTTGAAAAAAAATTAATTTTAATTTTCTATTGTCATTTGAACTATTCATAATAGTAACACTGATTTACAATTTGCGAAAAAACTTGGTAGCATTGAAGATAACGGTTATATGTATCACTTTAATGAGGTGCTCGCATACTCTTTTTTTATAATTCAACTCGATAATTCTTTGTTGCTTTCATATGCAATTTTTTTACCAAGAGAGCTCAAGCGAGTGGAGAAATGGCAAATCGAAGACTGCTAGTATTTCAATTTCAATTAGAAATTTGTAAATTTATTTTTTATACTTTTTTATTCTACCTCTTCAACAAATGTAATTTTTTATTTGTTACTGCAATTTTGAAAAAAAAAAATCCCAAGATTAAAAATTTAAATTTTCTATTAAACAAATTAAATTTAAAATTTTTAACCCTCAAGGTTCCGGCAGTTTTTGTTTAATTCAAGATTCGAAATTTAATTTTTAAATCTAAAATTTTGATATACAAAATTCGCAATCCTACATAGTAATAATGAAGCTTTAATGATCAATGGCCAGACAGGTCGAAATACAACAGTGAGCTTCTAAATTCCCTACTCAGCTTTCTCTCTGAGAGCAATATTCAAACCGATATAAAATAGCAGTTTATATACTATGTATATAGTACTTTTGTCGCTGCCATTGTATAGCCGTCTAACCATAAGAGACTTGGAATTGTCACGAAACCCCACAAATTGGTGAAAATCTATACAAATTTGGTCACGTAAAGGAATGTGAATATTATTTTTTAATCGGTCTGAAGAATTTTCTAATTAATTAAAAGGGTATTCATTAGAAAATATTTTGAGAGATCGTTTAAGTACATATATCAATTTAACGCCAAAGTTTTGCAGCTTATTTCTTTAGACTGCGTTCAGACGGTGACTCTTTTTTGTCGCTCATAAACGGTAAATTCTCTTTTGGTCTTACTAAGTATGTTAGATATGTTAGCGAATGCATATGCAAACATACGCCGCACTATTCTCATCCCAAAGAGCACAATCATGATTCCAGCTGTTTCATCAACCTCGTATCGGCTGCGAAGCTCAGGCGTGTGGGACAAGAGCAGCCCATTACTGCGTTAACAAACTGGTTTGTGCTTTATCTCGCTGGCTAGGATGCACTCGCAGCCACTGGCACCACATGTAGCACTTGTTGTTTTTATGATTGTATAAGTATTAACTCTCATCGTGTCGTCCATCGTCCAGCTTTTAGCAATTGTCGCTCGTTGGCAGCAGCTTCGCCGCCGCATTCTAGGCACAGCACTTATCGCTGCAACGAATCGAAAAACGAATGCTCGTATGAATGTGTGTGTGGTGCTTTTTATTCATCTTTCTTCCAATACATTTTAAGTTCTTTTTCCTATTTTATATTAGTGAGTGTTTAGATTTGTATGCATGTCAATTTGTGAAACGGCCGTTAGCGTTTGAATATCCATCGGCTTTGATGCACTTCGCGCTGGTCACTTCGCTGGCATTGGTCGGAGAGAAAGTGGGGTCCGCCTACACACGTTCATCGAACATGGCTCTTTGATTGGCATCTTTAGAGAGGCATGTGTGTATGTATATATGTCGTAGATGAATACTTGTTGTTGATGCGATAGTCATGTATGCTTGTATGATGTATTTAGTACACATTTTAGGCTAAACACGGCACTACTGTATAGGATTCTGAGGCACCGGTATGTGTAAATATAATTATAACCATAAACTTTTCAGTGCCATTACATTATAAAGTAGCATCTGAACCGGTTACATTAACATGGCTGATGGATTATGGTTGCCGGTAAATCTGTGCAGAGACGTTTGATATGATCAAATAGGCCTACCTAGATATTATTTTAGCAATTAGTGGTGTGTTTCGATGGCACCAGGCCTTTTTGGACGGCCGGGAAGAGATCGCTGATGAAGACCGGAAGAATGAGATATATTTTTTGACATCGTCCACCATGAATTTGTTCCTCCTGGACAAACCGTCAACGCCAAGTTTTACGTGGAAGCAAAAAATCAAGAGACTCAAAGGAAGGGTCAATTGGGTTCGACCAGACATCGCAGCCGATTGGAAGTTGCACCACTCCAACGCCCCGGCTCACAACGCCTGTCTTGTGAACAGCTACCTAACCAAGGCCGGCATCTCAACGCTTCCGCAGCCACCGTAAGATAGAGGTGATCCAAGCAGCATGCACCTCGGTTCTCAAAGCTATTCCGGAGAATGCCTTCCGTGACGCCTTCAATGCTTGGAAATCGCGCTGGCAGCGCTGCATCGACGCAGAAGGAGCCTATTTTGAAAGTGTTTAAAGAGTTGTAACGATTGGTTCAATAAATTTTTTTAAATTGACTCAGTCCAATTACTTTCCGAAAAAAAAGTAAAGCGGTACCTTGTGGATCTCCCATAAAAATGCTCGAATTTCAAACAATTATTTTGTAGTCTACTGTTGTGACCTAGAAGAATGCAGGACCTTAAATAATAGTTTGGTGCTGCTTTGTCTGCAAATGCAATTTGAACCTTTAATATAATAGGATAGTTTTTAGTATAAAGGGAATAAAAACGAATGATTCAAAATATACAAGGAAGTGTACATGGAATTTCTCTAAACAGAACAGTTTTAATCAAGCATAGTGAACTGCTCAATTTATTGTTGCGGTGGTTAAGTTTAGTTCACTTGTATCGTCAAACCTGAGAACTAGTCGAATTAAAATTTAATCCGATCTATTTCTGAATAAGCATTTCTAAATGAGTACTGCAATTTTTGTGAGTATAACAGCAAATATAATCAACCCTTCTGTAAATTGTCCAAATTTGAGTATTTCCTACATGAGTAAAATACGTTAATATTAATGATACAAACTTTCATATGTTTTGTCAAGTGTACTTCATTGTATTGTAATTTAAACAATTACTACAAAATTCTCAAAAATGTTGGAAAATAATAAAATTTTAGGAAATAGTCGCTGGGAGCCAGATCTGGAAAAAACGGTGGTTCGGAAGCAATTCGAAGGGCAATTCATGGATTTTGGTCGTCGTTTTCACTGACTTTTGATACGGTGCATTGTCTTGGTAAAACTGCAATTTTTCTTCAAACGTATTAGTTGTTGTTGATTGTTCTTTTTTCCTTTAGGCAGTCAATACAAATTATTCCACGCGCATCTCAAAAAAAGTAGACGTCATATCCTTGCCAGGCGACTGCTGTGTTTTCCATGCTTTGGAGTGAGTTTATCGTGTGCACTCGGATGGATGCCTATCGATTGGACTTGGAAGCGAAATGATGAGGCCATGTTTCCATCGTCACATATTGACGCAAAACTCAGGTTTATTGCGCTTGAACATCTCAAAGCAATGCTCCGAATCATCAACTCGTCGTTGCTTTTGATCAAAGATGGGCTAGCGCGACACCCACTTAGCACAGAGCTTTCTCATACCCAAAAATTCGAAAATGATATGATGTACACGTTCAGTTGATATATTCAGAGTGCCTGCTATCTCGAACAGGACGAACTTTTGGACGACCACTGGGTTCGCCGTTTTCGGTGCTCATTTCACAACTTCTAACCTTAGCATACAAATCCTTGATGGTTGCTTTTCCTGGGGCAGTTTCCGGAAACTCAAAGCCAAGATTTTGCCACCACTGTACTTTTACCCTTTAATAAACAATATTTTATCCACATGCGAAATTATTTTTTTGTCCACTTTTTACAATAATAAAAGTTGCTTCACTCAAAACGACATGACTCACGAATTCATCAGTCCGACAGCTGTCAAATTTATACACGCCCCTTGACATACTATACTTATGTATTCATTTGTACCGATCATAAGTTTTATCCGTTATTGCAAGAAGTAAGTTGCAAGCATTTGATGAATAACGTTATATACATAAATGTCCATATTTGTTTAAAAATAGTGCTTACTCTCATTTTATCATGACAAACTGACACCCATAAAAACAATGTGCCATAGATTCGGAAACCCCAGCTAGGCACATAAACTATAACACAGTGCTTAAAATTACTTCCAAATGAACAACAAATCTTAATGAAATTTAAATAGAAATTACAATTAATTAATAAAACTTTACTCTGGCAGGTTGAGTTAAGCTCAAACCGCACAGCTCCGTTCGCTCTGTAGGCGAAGCTTTTAATTTTAATTTTAATGAATCAAAGCAAAGACGGCGCGCTCCAAACCTGAAATCACCATATCTCTCCTAGCAAATTTTTATTCGAGTGAATATTATTAATAAATGGACATATACAAATGCACAACAATAACTACAAACACACCGTAACGGTTGCTGGTATCGCTAGTGCGAGGTCCAAAGCTTAATGCGCACCTGAAACCCATAAATTATCAGCGAAACATAAAAATTCGAATGAGTTTTTAAGTGAAACCTTATCGCCAAAGTCAATCTTAGAAATTATTATCGCTGCTTAAAAATCAAATAACAGCAAAGCACTAACGCGAATGCCCGAAGCAAACGCATGAACACAATACTCGTATTATCAAACTTTAGATTTCAATTGTAAATTAAAGCATTCACGGCTAGAAATTTTTCGAGATAAGTTTTATAGAATTCGGGTTTTAAATTAAGTTGGTGAATGGCTTTTATCGCAATTTAATTGCCTTTGTGTCTGCGGAACAATGCAATGCAAATGGATTTCGCAACAAGATCGCAAATTTCACGAACCATATGTAGGTGCGAAAGTTACATTAAGGTGGTACGTATTTTTAAAAACTTCTCCGAAATAGATATTAGTGGAGTGCAAAGTGTAGTGGGCGTAAAATCACCGCCACCAACTAAAATAACAAAATAAATGTACGTGACGGAAGATTTTTGAACTCAAATTAATAATCGGGACACCTAAAATAACCCACATACCTCTTAGCACATCAGTCGCAAATTTTTCCTTCATTTTTGTTGAGTAATGTAACCTTACCTATTTGGGTATGGAATAATGTAATGACGTCTTCTTCTTTAATAAATGCAAATAAGAGATCCCACAATCTGCGCCAACTACTGTGGGATAAGCCCCCCTCAAAATCACATATAAGATTCCTTCAAGCATACTGTGTGAAATATTAAAGCCCACCGGGGCTTTAGGCTTAGGAAATCAGCACCAGATGTTCACCATGCGCCAAATCTTGGAAAATACCCATGAAAAGAGGATCCACAAATACCATCTACCTCTCGTCGATTTCAAATCTGCTTTTGACACTACGAAAAGGGGCTTTATGCCGCTACATCTGAATTTGGTACTCGCGCAAAACTAATATGGCCGTGTAAACTGACGTTGAGCAACACCACAAGCTTCGTTAGGATCGGGAAGTACCTCTCCGAGCCGTTTGACTTCAAATGAGGTTACAGACAAGGCGACTTCCTGTCGTGTGACAATCTACTCCTGGATAAGGAATCAAAGCAGATGGGTCTGGCAGTGAACTAGGGCAAGACGAAATATCTCCTGTCATCGAACAAACAGTGGTCGCACTAGCGTCTAGACTCCAACGTCACTGTTGACAGTCATAATTTCGAAGTTGTAGATAATTTCGTATATCTTGGAATCAGCTTTAACACCAACAACACCGTCAGTCTCGAAATCCAACGCAGGATAACTCTTGCTAGCAGGTGCTGCTTCGGACTGAGTAGGCTATTAAGAAGTGAAGTCCTCTCTCAACGAACAAAGACCAAATTCTACAAGTCACTTTCGTCCTGCTATATGGTGCAGAGGTATGGACGATGATAACAGCTGATGGGTCCGCGTTGCGAGTTTACGAGAGAATGGTTCTGCGGAAGATTTACGGTTCTTTGCGCTTTACTAATGGCGAATACCGCTATCGATGGAACGATAAGCTGTGCGAGATATTCGACGAAATTGACATAGTGCAGCGAATTAGAAAACAGCAGCTACGCAGTCTAGGTCATGTCGTCCAAATGGGTGAAAACACTCCCGATCTGAGAGTATTCGATGCAGTATACGCCGAAGGAAGCAGAGGAAGGGAAGACCTCTACTCCGTTGGAAAGACCAGTTAGAACAGGACCTGGATACACATGGAATCTCCAATTGGTGCTCCGTTATCCGAGTGACTATACTGGCGTTAAACTCGCTGATCGTGCTCTCAAAACTGGTCAAGGAGTGCATGATCTCATTAGCGATTGCTTCAAGTTTTTTTCTATTAGATATGTATGGGTGTTTAGTTATAGTCGAATCGCCGAGAGTCGGTTTTTCATCTTGTGTTCCAGTGCTGAACTTCTGAACGTCTGGATCTCTGTACTTCCAGTGAGCTCGGCCAGTGCATGGCTTTTGCAAGCCTGAGATTGGATTACGTCGGTAGGCACACCTTTGGCAAAACCTAGCGAACTGGTTGGGATTTATATTAATCGTCTTAATAATTTTCCCTTTCATATACTTTTAAAAGTTTTTGGGTTACACAAAGGACGAAAATCTGTCCAAATGAGCCTTTGGACCAACTCTTCTACCTCACCTGACCTAACCTAGTATTAAAGTTCTATATTTTAAATTTTTTGGCATGAATGAGTAATGTTATTGTGTACAACCCTATGTATAGGGTGATCCAAGTACTTTTTTCAGCAGCCTTTTTTTTGACAGATAACAAGTGAGTCGTGTCAAGTTCAGTATTGTTTTGATTTTCGACTTTATTAAGAAAATTCACTTTCTGCAAAGAATGTGTTTCGCGCACTTCGCTTAACTTATGGTCAACAAAATCGGCCTTCTGAGCGTACTATTCGCAACACCATCACCCATCTTATGATCCAACATTCATTATTGGACGACCTTGATAGACCATGTCCAGAGATCTTAATTAAAACCGTTCAAAGTAAAGTTAATGCAAGAATTGAAGCCGCTAGACCTTCTCAAGCGAAATAACTTCGCCCTTTGTCTTCTTGAAAAGTTCCAAGAAGATCCGACGTTTTCGAGCCAAATTTTATTCAGCGATGAGACCCATTTCTGGCTTAATGGGTATGTAAACAAGCAAAATTGTCATTTCATACAGAAAAACAACGGTTTGGTGTGGTTTCTGGGCCGATGGAATCATTCGTCCATATTGCTTCAAAAATGATGCCGCCATGATAACTGACTATGTGATGACTTAAATTGAAGCTCTTAATCTGGGCGAGATTTAGTTTCAATAAGAGGCGCCACTTCACACACATCGTATCAATCAATAATTTTATTGAGAGAACATTTCGGTGAGCAGATAGCGTTGTGGGTCGGTGGACTGGCCACTATGATCGTGTGATATCACACCGTTAGACTTTTTCCTGTGGTTATGTGTAAAGCCTAAAGTTTATGCGGACAACCCCGCTTCGATTCTGGCCTTGGAGCAAAACTTCACGTGTCGAAATGCTCGAACGAGTCCTACAACAACATCTTTCCACTCTCTCTGTGAATACCCAGCACTATTACAGAACCGACACAGAACACTTGGAATCCATCAAGCACCAAACCTTGAATGGATGTCTACAAAAAGCATATCAGACATAAGTAGCTTCATCGAAACCTCAAATTGGTTTGAAAAAGAATGTGAAACGGGATAGCAAATATAAATGGTATACGAATAGTGCATCAAAATGGCACGGCCAGTGCTAATTGAACCCGAAAGACAATAGCGCTACACTCCTTCCTACCTACCTACATAAAGAAACCATTCTGACAGGAAACTGTTCTGACTGTGCCACAACCTGGCCTATCATACTATATGTAGTCCCACTGTAATCAGTGGGCTTCGCGACTTAGCAAAAAAAAAAGATTTTTAGTATACGAGGTTTGACAATTAAGTAATGAGACTGATTTTATTGCCGCGCTTGTGGTGAACCCGTGACTTTTAAATTCCTTTTCCCTTTTTTCGGCATCTCTCCCCTCTCCATTGATGTATGTACCATCGCTCTAGCTTGTTTAGTTCGCCTGCAGCGTCAAGTTGAGTAGACGTGCGTTTATAGTGCTCGTCACGAAAATGGAAAAACGAAATCAAGAGTGAACGCGTAACGATAAAATTTTGCGCCAGATTGGGCGAAACAGCTTCGGAAACGTACGCTAAAAATGTAAGGGTGTATGGTGATAGTGCTCTTAGTCGTGCCCAAAGCTCACAATGGCTATCTCCGCGCGCCCTTCGCCCGAAAAAAGCTCGCATGAGCAAGTCGAATGTGAAAACGATGATTATTGCCTTTTTGGAATCGTCCACAAAGAATTCATTCCACCGGGGAAAACTGTGTGTCCCAGTATTTGGCCTCTAAAGGGATCGGCGTGTTGCAACAGCCGCCTTATTCGCCCGACATGTCACCGTGTGACTTTTTTTTGTTTCCTAAAACAAAATCGGTGGTCAAAGGAACCCATTTTGAGTCGATTACGGACATCCAGGCTCGCGGACATCCCAGTCGAAGCGTTCCAGAAATGTTACGAAGCATGGAAAACGCGCTGATATCACTGTATAGCTGCCCAAGGGAACTATTTTGAAGGAGATGGCAGAATTGTAGAATAATTTTCAAATATACGGCTTTTATGGAATCAGTCTCATTACTTAATTGTCATAGCTCGTATAGCTGCAAATCAATCTGAACGGTCAGACATAATTCAGATCGCAACTAGCTAACCCCATTTTACAGGTACCTACCGTAAGTATCTCTCAGTGATAAAACAGCAAACAGAGCTATGTTAAAAGCTTGAAGCCTAGTAAAAATTCAAAGGGGAAGAGATAAGCATCGTATAATAAATTAGTAATATTGATTTCGTAAATTTGTATTCTGTAAAGATACTAGACGCTTTTTGGTGTTGTCACATAGTATAGTAACGCCGGCACTTACAGTTACATTAACATATCGCTCTCATTGGATATGACACAAGTTTCTCAGGGAAATTACCAGTCATAAATGTCAAGTCTGCACATATTAAGCCAGAAATTAAGTAAGTAATGAATGATTTCGAAATAAAAGATGGATTAAAAAGTGCAATCTGAAAGCGACACAGCGCTACGACGGCATTTTTAATGGCATTTTCAGCGTTATTAATGATCGCTTACGACGCGGCGACCAGCGCCAGCAACAATTGCAGCAACATGGGTGTGATTACGTGCATATTTACATACGTACGAGCATAAGTCTGGTAATAATCAACAAATCGTGGTGGTGGAAGAGCAAATTGGCTGCTTGCTTGCCGGCTGGGACAAGCAGGTGCTCACACATTTTTTGCTGATGGCTGATGGCGATAACAACGGTTCACTCGCTGCCTTTTTGTCACGGTGTCAGGCGATGTCGCCCAAGCCCATCATTCATTGTCAAATTATGGCATTTGCTTATTTCCTTTAGCGCTGCGTTTCCGGTGGCAACTCACCATTTCAACCCATTCTCAAATTATGCACAACATAAAAAGATTTCTTTTTCTTCATATCGAAGCCAATCTGTGTGCATACCGAAGGGATAACACGGCAGTTACTACAGTTCAGGACATTCGTAATCTTTCAGGCGAGATGCCCTGCATCGTAGCGTCCGTGTATTATCAGCTCATGTTCGGCTATAAAACTCAAGAAATCGCCCGTTCCTCCCGTTGTGCCGCACGACAACGCCCTCAAATGAAATTTTTGAATTGTGATAAGCGTTTTCTTACTTTCCTTAACTTGACTTTTATCTTCGCTGAGCTTCTTTGTATGCTTTATTACCCCCCAAGTAGCGGATACTGGTCGCGTATTTACGTAATTATTGTCCAGACCTCCTTTGGATTTCATTATATGTGTTTGTGTGTGCAAAAATACTCGTTTAGCTTAAGTACGCACTTGTTTATATGCATGTGTGTGTATGCAGTTCGAAGTACTACCAATGGGTTGGCGTTTCGTTATTGGATAAGTGGGTAATGGGCTGCCAATGAGTGTTGCTCAAGTGCTGCTGGCATTGAAGCAAAATAAGCTATACTACCGATAGCTTGCAGATGATAAGACGCAGCTGGTGGTACTGTAGTTGTTTTGTTTTTTTGCAGAGATTAGAAATATCTCGACAAAAAAAAGCATATGAATTCGTTCAAACGCCAACTAATTTACAAGTCACAACAGAGCCACTTAGGGAGATCGAAAATCATCATGCTGGGTATTCATGAGGCTAATTGAAGCACTGATTTTTTACACTTTTGACACCAGTTTACAATATAGTCATACAAGTTTGTGCTCTTTATTTCATTAAAATTCTAACAGAGAGAACAATGTTTGGGTATGAAGTAGTAATTATCGTCTAATTGTGAACATTGTTCTATAAATGGTCTCTCAGCTTAAATACTTCTAATGCTGCAAATCTTCTTTCTGTTACGAAATCTTCATTGTGTTACATGAACAGAAGGCATGGTCTAAATAAACAATTTGACGATAATGTTCTCAATTAAATTTGGTTGAAATTGGTTAAGTAGTTCTAGGACCTTAGATTTTCGCTTAAAATGCGAGGGTTCACACTATCGTCACTGTTAAATTTAATGTCTGTGATGTCATTGCTGGAGCTTTAAGAACAAGTCCAACGGTACTGAACGGTACTGTGAAATGGTATCAAATCTGTCACCTATAGACCTGAAAACTGCGCAGCAAAATCGGCGGGATGACTACTGGCTGCAGGAGAATTTACATATAGAACCTTCGGGCATAGCTCGGTGAGTAATGGCGATTATGCAAAAACCGACTACATGATCCCATTTTTCAATTGGGAACGAAGGTTCAAAGTAAACGTATGAAAAATGCCTGGCGTAAAGGTATGTCAGCTACGCGCAACGCTCTAAACATTTATAAAAAATGGACGATGGAGTTGATGTGGGAGTATAGTATAGTGTCCAGAGTTAGGCACAAGGCAACATTATAAGTTACCGGATCACTGTTGTATATTTTAAGCCGAGGTCTTTGCTATTGTGAAAGCCGCGGAGCAGGCCTCTAATGCCAGTGTAGGGAAATCCAGAGTCAATGTCTACGTGTACAGCCATCAGCTAGAAATGTCTTGGGAAACGGGGCAGCTGTGGGAAGCCAGAAATAAGCAACTTCATTTCTACTGGGTGCCAGGCCACAAAGGCATCGTGGGGATTGGCAAACTCATGCATTGTTTATACGACGATCTTGACAGAAGTATGTTAAAGAAAATAAAAATCCGATGAAGCGAGCAACCTGAGAGCAAACTGCAAAAGCATGTGCAAAACGGTAGATCGAAAGTACAAAAAATTCCTATTGGCACTCGATAGAAGAGACTGTAGGAACATGATGGAAATACTAACTGGTCACTGTCTGGTTGCACCGGGGAAACAATGGAACATCTCTTGCACACTTCGCCTGCATTGGCAAGACTACGCTGTAAGCATCTGAGATCCCCACAGTATGATACACTGGAGGAAGTATTGATTGTGAGGGCGCAGAGTCTGTTAAAATTCGTGTCAACCGCAGGCCTATCAGATGTACCCTAATGGCCTTCAACATAACTTTTGCAAGCGAATGGGGTGACTATTATCCGATTTCCCAAATTTTCACAGTCTATCAAAAATAAGCTAACTAGATGTTTCCAACAAGTTTAATTGATATAGCTCAACTAGTTTGTATTGTATGTGCTGTAAGTATGCCCCGCCCTTCTATTCTTAGAGTACATACAATACAAACTAGTTGAGCTATATCAACTATATCAATTATTCCTTTTTATACCTTAACCAGGGTATATTAAGTTTGGTATGAAGTTGGCAACATCCAGACGGAAACTTTGAAGACACAATTAATTATGGACTTATACATAAAGGAACAGCGTGACAAGCTGAGTTAATATAGCCATGGCCGTGTGTTCGTCTGTTTGTCTGTATATTTGCGAACTAGTCCTTGAATTTTCGAGATATCGATCTCGAGATTTTCACTTTTACTCCCTAAGGAATGAATCATTTGCCAGATATCGGACTGCTTTAGCATATATCTGCCATAAAAACTGATTCATCAAAATCAAATTATTATACGGAAGTTTTATATTTGACAAATTATCTCCATGAAATTGAGCATAGATTATTGTTCAATGCAACCCTGCAACCAGATATTTTTTCCTTTATTAAGTGCCTTTAATTCGACTTTAGGACTATTTACGAGTATATCAAACAACGATAGGAGGAACAAGAAATACGTCTTCCGTTGGATTCAAACCGTTTGAAGGTTACGTTTTCAGGTCAAGTTGTAAATAAGCCTAATTGCTACAAGAAGTGTCATTGCGAAACATATCATAAGCCTTGGTATAGCTGAAGATAACGTTTTTCTTCTTTTAAGCATTTATGCACCACAAATACCTCTCGCCACTGTGTTCTCTTTAGCTTTCAGTGTTACAGTATTTTTTTCGCTTAATGGAATTTTGTGAGCGTATGAAAGCTTAGATTACGTCCATCTCTAACACAAACCTTCTTAGAGTGCCAGGGAATACGTGTACCACGTATAATGAATGGTTGGTTAGGTGAACAGATAAAAAAGAAATGAATTGATGTTTTCTGTCAGGATCTGGATTAGTTATTTTATAATTATGGATGAACATTATTTAACTGATTGCTCTATATATATTTTTCTCTACAAAACTATGCTGAAACTTTTTGTTCCTATAACATATTTATAACAGTAGTCATCCATAAAGCTTAAAGACATCAAAGCGAACGGGCATTGAAAGTATTTTCTCAAAATCCATAATTCCGCTTATGTCTCTAACCAATCATTATCTTTCTCACCCACAGCCAAGCAATTTTATAATTTGCTGCGTCAAGTGCAAAAACTGCACACCATCAGTTCAGCTTTTGCATTTCCCAACTACTCCCACTTCTTGAACGCCATCACTTGTCGGCCACAATCGATCGGCAATGATCTTGCGGCAACACTCAACGAACCGTGAAAGTGTTATAATGCACCTTCGCTTAATGCCAGCATAGCTCTGACTGCGGCCAGCCAACCGATCGATAGCACAACCGACACGTACTGCAGCGAACGCTTTTGCCACGCCCCTTTAACCAGCGCTCGCCAGTTTTCGGTGATGCATCCTCTCTTGCGATCTTGTGTTTGGATAAGTATTCGTTCTGCTTGGCCCTGGTAAGACAAGAAAGCTTCAATGTTGCTAAGATTATGGCGGTTGGATTCTTTGTTGGTGAACTCATTGCAGTGATCAATTTTATTTGCTACATATAAAATAGCCCAAGAAATATTATGATGATCACATAATCAATAAATTGTTCCCAACCCTCGGAAAGTAAAGAAAAATCGCTCCAGAATACTCATACATACATGCATTGTTTTATTTTAGACACATACAAAAATTCATTGACATACATACATATAATACGAAGTAGTAAACCTTTAGATCGCTAAAACCGTTTGTACATATTTCCATACTGTAATTTTTGATCAATATATATTAAACACATTCCCTCTACAAAGAGCATTTGGTAGATTCTATGTGTCTATACAATAGATATGTAACACCTTGTATCAATCAATCGATTAGCTGAAGCTTTTTAAAGTATCACAAGATATTTTTAAATTATTTAAGTATATTAATTATTTAATTCAACTGTAAATACGGAAATGTATGCATTTTCGGTATCATGATTACTACTGTGCCAAAAAAATAAGGTGACATTGTATTTATTTTGAAAATTCTTTATTTATTCTTCCAAATCAATTTCATCCCCTTCAATGCACTTATGCCAACGGATTTTGCAATCCTCGAAACACTGGTTGTAGTCACTTTCCGAGATGGCCTTCAGTTCCGTCTTCGCTGCGGCTTGAATCTCCTTTATCGTATAAAAACGGTGTCCCCGGAGCGGTCTTTTGAGCTTGGCTAACAGCCAGAAGTCCCACGGCGCCAGATCAGGTGAATACGGTGATTGCGGAACGATACGGGTTGAGTTTTTGGCGAAATGATCACGAATTACGAGGGCAGTATGGGATGGTGCATTATCGTGGTGTAAAAACCAAGAATTGTCTTTCCACAATTCCGGCCTTTTTAGGCGGATAGCGTTACGCAAACGACGCATAACGTTCAAATAATATTCCTTGTTGACTGTTTGACCGGTTGGAAGGAATTCATAATGAACAACACCACGATAATCGAAGAAAACAGTCAACATGACCTGGATTTTTGAGCGACTTTGGCGCGATTTTTTTGGTCTCGGCTCTCTTTTGGCACGATGTTCGCTCGACTGATCGGTTGTTTCGGGGTCGTAAGCATAAATCCAAGTCTCATCGCCAGTTATAATGCATTTCATGATACCCTGGTAGTCGGAAAACATTGTTTCACACACTTCAACGCGACGACTTTTTTCCAAAAAATGCAATGTTTTCGATACCAGTCGAGATTTGACGCGCTTGAGGCCCAAAACATCCTTCAAAACGGTATTGGCTGAGCCTTTCGATATGCCAACTTCATCAGCAAGGTCTCTAATTGTTAATCGACGGTTTTTCAATACCAAATCTTTGATTTGTTGAACGTGAGCTTCGTCGGTTGAGGTTGATGGTTGCCCAGGACTCTCTTCGTCTTCGACACGTTCACGGCCGGCTTGGAACTCATTATACCACTTGTAAACATTTTTTTAGACATAGCCTCATCACCAAAGGCTTTCTGCATCATCCTCAACGTATCCCCAGCAGAAAATTGATTCCGTAAACAAAATTTAATGCAAATTCTTTGCTCAACAAATTTCGACATCGCAAAAAACAAAAAACTCAGTTTTAGCAGTTCACAAAACGACACGTATCTCAAACACTAATGAATATTTTGACATGAAATTTGACATAAATGTGACTGACAGTACTGCCAACCTAAAAAAAAGAATAATTCTCCAAATCCTTCGACGCGCGCAGTTTAAATTCAACTGTCTTTTTATTTTGGGCACAGTAGTATTACTACTTGAAAAAACGATATGATTTTCATTAAGATTCTTCACAGATTGATTCGATATATAAAGTATTTAGTAGGAAAGTCAAACACTGAGGTCCACATATTGGGCAGCTGGTGGCTTGAAAATGTATAATTCGATTTCCGCTATTAATTATTATTAGTAAGAGATGGTAAGGCAATATTGAGCAAAGTTCTTTAGGTGAAATAAATCTTGAGATATGAAATTTCACTTAAGATGTGCGGTGTCACGACCATCAAGAACTACTTGTATTTCAAATTTAAATCTTCTGACATAAAGTCGTTATCATCCGATTTTGTCCATTTCACAGAGTGTGAATTGTGTCCATAGCAAATATCCAGTTCTACAATACCAATCTCCTTGGGGTGCCGCATGCGTTTACGTAGATTTAAAAAGATATATCGATTGTTAACACTTGATATATTTTTGCACAATTTCTTCATAATTGGTGCTTGAAGATTGCCTAGAAAATTTTCTGCTGCCTTTCAAATTTCCTTTTCAATTTCCTGGACAGTTATAATTTTGATATAATCTGTATCTTTCAATATTCCTCGTATTTAAGAAGTAAGCAATATTCCACCTTTTAACTTTTCCATACTACAATATTCTTCTACGTCTAACGCTTTAACAATCTGTTTTATGATTCTTGATTTGATCGTGTATTAAATGACTTCGGTCTAGATCAGCGTTGTCCACGGCCTATGCGCACAATAGCGCACGGACAGTGCCAGACACCTCACACCAACATGTCGCGACAAGTGTCTGTGAAAGCACGATTGTGCTACTGTATTCAACTTCGTAGGCAAGCAAAGGAGAATTTTGCGATCAGTTGACGCTAGAATAACCAACACAAGCATAACGTGCACACAGTCACGTTGGACAACACTGGTCTAGATGCTTCACCCTCTTGTTTACATCCCTTGGTAGACTCTACCGATATCTGGGTATTTTACGATAACTGTTTCTGAGTTGTGCATGCGAATTACTTTTAAAACGAGATGAAGATTAGACTGTTATTCTAGATATCGAAGATCACTTGAAATTTGAATTCCAAAACGATGTACAGAACCCTGACCTTCACTGGAAAAATATATTTTTATACAAGATTCAAATATTTTCTCTTTATAAAGGGGTATCCATTTCGAGGTTCCCTACTTTAAAAAACATAGAAGCTTCAAATTCAATAGGGAGTATTTATTATATTTCGAAAGAACATAATTTGGCATTTATTTTTTTCAAGTTATATCTTACAAATGTTGGCTGCGGCTATGTCTTAGATGGTCCATCCGTTAAGTACAATTTTCAATGGCTCGTTTCAGCATTTTGACTGGTAACTGGCGAATAACTTGCGTAGTTTTTTGCTCCAAGGCCTGAAAGGAAGCAGGATTGTTCGCATAGACTTTAAACTTTACATATTGCCACAGGAAAAAGTCAAACGATGTGATAACACACGATATTAGTGGCTAATCGAACGTTACAAAGCGTGAAATTATCTGCTCATCGAAGTGATCTCTTAAAAAATTCATTGATTGATGCGATGTGTGGGAAGTAGTACCGTCTTGTTTAAACCATATGTCGCCGAGAGCACGAGATTTAATTTCAGGTACATAGGTTGCTATATATATTTCTGGACTAGGCAAAACTTAGTGTTGCCAGGTGCAATCTGACATTTCCATTGGAAAGTTTGAAGTTTCAGAACATTTTGTCATTTAATCGTGAATTGTTTTATTTACAGGGAATTAAAAAATTCATCTCGGCCAAAAAATGGAATTAACTCGTGAACATTTTCGTGCGATCATTTTTCACAACTTTCGACGTGGATTATCACGACAAGAGTGCATCGATGAACTAAAATCTTTGTATGGCTATGAAGCACCATCCTATAGCACTGTGAAAAACTGTTGCAACGAATTCAATCGTGGCCGACGCTAGCTCAAAGACGAATTCCGTTAAGGTCGTCGAAAAACAGCCGTTGTGCCAGAAAACATCGATGCCGAAGACCGTCATGTAACATACCTTCAGATAGAGGCATGCCTATGCATTTCTCCCACCAGCATACATTCGATATTGCATGAACACCTGACCGTAAAAAAGGTTTGTTCTCGTTGGATCCCGCACAATTTGACAATCGCTCAAAAAAAGGCTCGTGTGGATTGGTGTAAAGAAATGCTGAAAAAATACGATCGCGGTGCTTCAAAAGACGTTTATAAGATCGTCACAGGTGACGAATCATGGATCTATGCGTATGAGCCCGAAACAAAACAGCAATCGACCGTGTGGGTCTTCCAAGACGAGCCAAATCCAACGAAAAAAAAAATCATTTTCGTTGATAAATATGCCTATTTTCATTATTAGGCCAGAAATATATGTAGCAGCCCTCGTATCACATGATCGATTATCATGGCGCGATAACGGTCGCCATTGACGTTCCCGTTCTCACCGGCATAATTTTTAATAAAATATGGACCAATTGATTCCGGCTCACAAACCACACCAAACCGTCTTTTTTTTTTTTGTTGAAATAGCAACTCTTGAGCATCGTGAGGTTGCTCTTCGTCCCATTGAGTCAGAAATGGCCTCATCGCTGAATAAAATTTGTTTCGAAAACATCGGATCTTCTTAGAACTTTTCAAGAGCCCATAGAGCGAAGCGATGTCGCTTGGGAAGATCGAGCGACTTCAACTTGAAAGCTTGACACGACGCACGCTTGATCTCTCAAAAAGGGCTGTTGAAAAAAGTGCCTCTTCTTGGATCACACGTTAGTAGTAGTCTTTTCTACGCAAATATACTTAGCAATAAGACATTTTCTGGTTATTTCTTAAAATAGTTTTTTGGTGTCAGATGAAAAACACAGTTGTAAGCTACTTTTCTAAGGTACCGTTACTTTCGTGTGAATACACTAAATCACTAAATCGTGGCATCGTCTTTTCATTTTTGAATTTCTCTCTTACAAGCGCCTCTGCTTTTAATTAAAATTGTTTAATTATTAAACTGACAATATTAGCAGTGATGATTTACATTTTACACAAACTATCAATTTGTTGTTGTTGCAGTTTTGTTTTAATGACAGTGATTATTGCTGCTCATTGTCAGTTCATTTGTAATTTCCCTCACAAATTGTCGAATTAACCAGAAATTGAGGCAACATTCACCACCTTCACTTTGCCAGGCTAATAGTTCATGGTTTTGCAGCAACAACAATAAAAGCTATGGATTATGAAAAAGGCTTGGCCCAGGCGTTGAAAACTTCCGAAGAAAGCCCAACTGCAAATCGGCAAAAGATGCCGAAACTAATTGGCAGTGCAATTATTTTTTAGCATGCAATGCCGAAGTGATATTGCAACTGGCAGCCACAAAAACAATGGCGATTCGAAGTGGCAAGCAGAAACAAGGAAAAACTGTTAATCGCGCACAATTTTCAACTCACACCTCAAATCTAACACACAAACGAAGGGAAATTATAACAAATCAACGAAAGCATAAAATAATAAACAATAGCCCCGTTAGCGGCAAGGTGGCGACGGAGTAACGGGATTACGGTCAGAAGGATACGATGTTGCCGCTGCCGCAGCTGTAATTTGCACTTCTTTCAATAAAATTACAAACGAAATAAAATCGTTACATCGTCAACGACCGCCAACAAAAACAATAACGGCAGCAGCAACAACAACAACAAACGGTGGCAACAAAGCGATTTATATTTTATTGTTGCAACCAGTAGTAGTGGTGAATCTGGCGATCCGTGTGGCACGTCAACCACTGCGCTTAACTGGCTGCTAACAAAATCGAAAACAAAAACAATTCTTATAATAACAAAAACAAATTACGGAAAAATTGCAGAAAAACACAAAATGGATGTTTATCGAACATCGAAAGCTGGTGGCAGCAGAGTGCCGCAAAACCGACGGCGACACCACAGCTGGCGATGAGGACGACAACAATAGTGGCGAGCTGCAACAACATGCCACATGCCACATGCCTCACGCCATGTTGCACACAGGCAGCAGAAATTCTTTCGCTTCCACACACACACACCTACACACTTGCAACATTGCAAAGCTCTGAGCAACAGACACACACACACATAAAACAACAACAACACCTACAAACCGTTGTTGCAAATTGCATCGAAGGTGCAACAGCAAATCACTTCACATCAATTTAATAAAGCGAATGAAAAGTATACGAGTGTAAATTGGCAAAATAAACCGAAATGAGGGAAGCGGCGAAATTGCTGAGGAAAAATTATTTGAGTGCAATTCGCACCTCATAAATCACGAATCGTGTCTAATGCACATTATGCTGCTGGAATGAGGCAGGGAAGCAGCAACAACACTTGCAACAATAAGCATGGCAACAACTGCGATTTTAGCCAACAGCAGCCAAAAGCAGAAGTGCCAACAACAACAACAACAATAAACGATTCGGTTACCAACAGCCAGCCACCGCAGCGACAGCGAACGGGTACCACCGACCAAACACAGCCACATGGCAACCAGTCTGCTTCGTGGTGGGGACTCGGTAGAGAGCGTCGGACGTTAAAGTGGCATGAAGAGAAAGCGCTGCCCCTCCGCCACTTTCCAACCGCGGCACACCTCGTGTGGTTTCTACTATGTTTTTGTCCAAAATTTTCTATCTTCCTTTTGTGCCACAAATGCTGGCAGAAGCATCTTTTTGCGCTTTGTCAACTTGAACCAAGCTTTCTAACGCCACATTTATATGGCACACATGTGTATATACGAGTATGTTTGTATGTAGGTAAGTGTATGTATAACCTAGAAATGCGATAATATGTGCGCTCTCCACATGCTTTGTCTGGCATTGTTATATTATGTACACACATACATACATACACCTTTTTGCCGATTTCGAAGTGGTATGAGGCAGTGGGTAGTGGGGAGAGTCAATTGACGTAGTCATTTGTTTGGAATCTCAGCAATTTTAATGATGTGCAGCAAGTTTTGCATAGGTGACTTATTCTTGGCTCGTTAGGGTATGTGAACTCACATATGGAAAATTTCTTCCCAAAATATTTTTAATACTTCTTGGCAAGTTTTTTAGGAGAGCATACAAAGATTAATTTGCAAACGCTTTGAGGTCTGAGAAGACTCAACTCCGTAATAGTTTGGAACAATTGATCCTATAAGCCATCAACTGCATATTTTCACAAAATCGTTAATATATTCTGAGTCCTTTTGGCATACTATAGCCAGATTGTTGAGTGAGTAGGGGAATAGTTTAGCCAAAATATTGTCGAATTAGCATTTCTCTGATAAGTTTTTGATCTTCGCCAACCGAAGGCGGAAGAGAGCTATTTTTTCCAACCTAACCTAAAACCGCAAACCAGGCCGTGAAAGATATTTAATCTTAATATAAAGGAGAAGACGAAACGTTTAACGTTTATATCGATGCCAATACCAACATAAGATGATAGGCATCTTCGGAGTTGAATTTTTGGCTAGGCCTAATCCACGCTAAAGCCATCAATACAGCATGATCCGATGTCGGCAGACCTGACTAAGTCCACTCAGGTAGTCATACTGATCATTTATATGTATAATTTATAGGATATCTGACCTTTCCAAGGAAACAAGTTTCGGAAAATGTGCAGAAAGTCCTCAATTGCAACAGATTTTCCAGTGGAATGGCTTGATGAAGGTGGAGGAGCGGGAGTAAAACTGGTTCAAACAGCACAAAATATGCGGCAAATTCAAAACAAAACACCTAAAAGCCTTTTGAAAGTAACTGCCACAAATGTTTGCAATAAAAATATAATTGTATCGCTGTGCAATTAAGTTGTCCGGTTGGATAGCGCCATCTGTTGATAAGAATGCTTTGTATTACTGTTAAAACATCGCTGAAGTTTAAATATGTCTAATCCAAATGTAAGCTTAAATGATAAAATGCAACAGATCTTTCTGAAAGCTTTTGAATTTTCTGTAAGTTCTGTTACAACTACAATTACAATTCTATTTAAATAAAAAGTAAAATAATTATTTTGAGAAAGTGAGTTTTCCATTTACTGCAACAAAAAAATCATCTTAGAAAATGTAAAAGCAAGATCCCACTAAACAGCTGATACTACGAAATATTACATTGTGACAAATAAGCACTTGGAAATTGTAATTAACTTTACTGGGTAAATGACATTAAAAAAAAAAATAAATTAATAGGATTGTCCTTAATTACTGCGCAAATTATGAGAGCGATGCGTCAACCAGTTTATTAACAGCTTAAGTAGCTGAGGTACACCTCAGTAGTTTTATCAAAAACATAAGCCTACCAGTGGTCCAAAGCCTTCAAAGACGGTCGAGAGATCGTTGAAGACACGTCCCGTTCTGGACGACCTTCGATCTCTTTATCTGATGAAAGTATTAAAAAAGTGAAAGATATGGTGCTTGAAAATCGCCAGGTAAATGTTAGACAGATGGCAAAAGAGCTCAACATCTCTCTCGAGTCCGTTCGTATAATTTTGGAGGATATTTTGGGTATGAAACACGTTCTTCCTTGACTGGTATGCATAAAGCTAAATCTTTTTCAAAAAGAGTACCAGAAACAGCTACATTTGAACAAGCTTCATCGTGCGAATACCGATCCCACATTCATGGAGATCATTATAACTGCCGCCGAAAACGCAATGAATTCCATCGATTAACCAACGTATTCACCAGATTTGGCACCGTGTGATTTTTTCTTACTTCCCCAAGTTGCAATTGTTTTCAGTCTATCGAAGCGATAAAACAAAATTCGCTGAAAAAGCCAATGGGCATCCCAAAAAGTGTTTATGAAAAGTGTTTTAAGGAATTAAAAATTATTGGAGATTACTTTGAGATCGAAAAGCTGCAAAGGTACATATGAATTTCCTGATACTTTTGCTCACAATTTAAGTTATATTTTTAATATATATACATATATACTGTTCATACCTTTACAAAGCAGGGATTTTATCAAACATAGAGCCTACTCACTTTGTAAAAATATCGAGTATTTTAACGCGAGAATTTTTGATTGAAAATTATGTTGTTTTCATTTAATACTATGTTCAGACCGAAAATTTAAAAGATTAGATTACATTTAAGCATTTCATAACCTAAAAGTGTTCTCACTGCCGTTAGAAAGATCAAAAAACAGCTGTTATTGTCATTCATGAAGTCACATCGCTTAATATTTATCAAAAGAAAAAGATTGTCATATAGTATTTTGAAATAAAAGCAGTCTTTTTTCAAATATTTCCCAAATAATAGAAATAATGGATGAATTTTTTCATTTGTTAAGTCGATTTTCAGGTGGAATTAGATTCATTGCTTAAAAAAAATTTGTTTGTTTACATTTCTTTCCCTTTGTAGTGTCTAAATCAGCTGTGATAATGTAACAGATTTCCAGTGCTGACAAGTAGATTGCGCAAAATCAGAGTCGCACAGAGAGATTTAGCGTGGATCAGTTTCAAATCATTTCAATGAATTGATTTGGAACTGTCATTTTTGTATGGCGAAATCTTCATAAATTTTTAAGATTAGTGGGATAATCCATTTAACAGCTGAAATCGTGTGATTGAGTGTCGGTCTGAACATAGTATTAAGTAGAAATAAGATTTTCACTTTTACATTTTACATAAGAAAGCGTAGTGTATTTGACACATAAGCAAGTAAGCTTGCACCAAATTTCGAGAAAGAAAAAAATTGTTTAAACAAGATAAAAGTAAAACACCCAAAAACTTAAATGTTTGAATTTTTTATGTAAATTTTTAAGCTATGCGAAAAAGGTGTATATACAAAAGTAGTTGGTCTCTTTATTATCTCTAAGTTTGGAATCTAACTTTTTTCGATAGAACTCTTCGGTTTGCCGGAAATCGAGATAAACCATTTTTAACCCTTGAAGTACACTTCCTCTTCTAGACCTAAGAATGCTTGTGAAGTATTTTCCTTTAATTTTTGTTATCTTATCTTTCGTTTCCAATAGGTTTTCGTCCTACTATGATTTACTTTTTGCTTTCAAAAATATCAATGACCTGGGTTTAAGGCGGCGATAAAATATGTATTGTGGATTCGAATAAATATTTGGTAAACATATATTTGGTGCACATATTTATTAGAATCCGTGTTATTTTAAGGATTTATCTCCAATTGTGAATTTGAAAAAATCAACTTCTTTGTTTCCTTGAAGGTATGTTTCGAACTTAGTCTTAAAAATTGTTTCGGAGATATGAGTGTAATCGGCTCCCAAAACATTAAATGTTTTTCTCGAAAAACCGTTTTCAGAGTCGGTGAGGAAAATTTTAAATCGAAGGAATAAGCTCTTTGATAATAATTACAACTTTTGAAGCAACTCTGAAGTATAAATTTTTTTTCGCAAAAACCGACTATTTCGAGCAGCCACCATTTGGTCAAAAATCAAAATTTTGACTGTCAATCAATATCTTCCACAAGTATATGCCTTTTTAGTAATATTATTTTTTACATTGGTTTTTGGATTTGATATAACTTTAAGCAGAAAAATCTTTCTGACCCGCAGACACATTTTTTCGGAGGTCCTTCTGGAAATCGGCTACGGTTGGGTATTCGAGGGTATAAAATTGTTTTTGAACTTTGAATCAGTTTTAAAAAAGTATGTTATACCCCAGGAACACATTCGCATAAAAAAGCTTATACCAGCCGTCTACAACTCGCCATTACTCTGCTCGCTATCCTTGAGCGACGTTCTCTTGTCAAAAGTTTTCCACATGAAAGCAAGAACAACGTTTACGTTTTCAAATATAATGTGTTTGGCCTCATCAGTTTTTAGCTACATCTAAATGTCTTCCAAAGAAACGCAGCTTTATATTTTTTTTCAACGAAAATTCTTATCGAAGACCGTTAAATTTTGTAAAAACTTGGAAGCAATTTTGCACACAATTGAGCTTTATTTACGAAAATCACTTTTCAAGAAACCTCACACTCGTAATTCACACCATCGGCACCAACCGTTTAAGCACGGTGCAAGCGCATGCAGATGCGGGTGTGCCGATAGGTAGTTAGAATGGGTGTAGGTGCTCTTATATGCGTACTTAATCTCTGAATTCTACATACATAGGACTACACCAGCATTACGAACAAATACACTTTCATATTGCACTCGAGCGCTCCTTCGTATTTACCGTACGTAGTAAACGAGCTAACCCCACCTAGGCACGATTTGCGTTCACACACACACACGCGCATACATATAGCTCATTTCGCCCAGGTCCACGCTGACCAGTTCCCCACCCGATCCAACCCGTTGGTCCAGCAGCGTTTGGCTCGAGGTAAACTTCTTAGAAGATTGTTGTCTTTTTTATACCCGTTGCTTGTTGCGCCGCCATTCCGGCTCAGACGATTGCAAGGCAAATGCAAAATCTCGTTGAAATACACTAACTGCCAAGCAAGAGCGGGCAGCGGGCAACGGTCAACGGACAGCGACGCCGGTGAATTCGGTCGTTTGCCGTTGGTGTGTAATCGCATTAAGATCTTGTTAAACAAAAAGGCAAAGTAAGCAATTGTTTCGTGAAGAATATCGTTAAGTGTGATAAGCGGCAGTTTTTCTCACTCTCCATTTTTTTCCATAATGCGACTGTGAAATGATGTTGTTGCTGCAACTTTTGTTAGTGTTGTTTGTTGTTTTTGTTGTGTTGTATATTCGTCGTACTATTTGTTAGTCGCAATGCATTTAAAGCTAATAAGAGTGCACAGGTATCATGAAATGTAAACGCCCCGAGAGATCGTCATCGACAAAGTCTCAAGCAGAAGCAGCGAGAACAGGAACACTTTTGGGCAGCAACAGCAGCGGCAGTGGTAGTGGCAACAGCAGCGACAGCTGGGAAAATAAAATTGCTAATGTGTTTACGAGTACGTACGAACATGAATACATTCGTGTAGTGTTTCGGGCTTTGGAATTTTCGAATCAAATTTGAAAAAAATTTCAATAAATAAATTTTAAAAGACATTTGTTGGAGAAATCGTGTTAAACTTGTGATATTGCTAAAAGGTGCTGGGTTATTTTTATTAGTGAGGTGTTTTTTCTGGCAGAAATGTAATTATTATTCACAGCACAATTTCCTTATAATTTGATAATATTTACTCCATCTTTTACCATTTTGTCTCTTCAAAATATTAGTTTCGCTAAGGTCACCAAGATTGACCTCTCTTCAGATTCAGATTCAAGAGCTGCTATTTCATCCAGTGTGGTTTGTGGGACGGTGGAATCGTGGGACCACATTTCTTTATAAATGATGCCGGTGAGAAGGGAAATGGCTCCGCCATCAATTCCCAACATATTATATCTTAGTTTCGGTAAGTTCACCAAGATGGACTTTTATTCAGTACCAACTTATTCATACCTATGGTCTGTTGTGGAGAATTTTCCATACATTCTCTCACCGACCCTCAGCACTCTAATATATTTAGGAATTGTTTTTGGTGTCAGATTATCAGTATGGTTTTGGAAATCTAAGAATATTACTGCTTCTTAAGTGGCCTGTATACATTAACACCAGTACTTACATTAACTCCGTCCCTTGCAACATTTTTATTTTCACGTTATATCATTTTAGGAATATTTTTGTTTGCGCAGACCGCTGGTTGCCTCCTGGTGAACGCCTTTTCATCTCCATGGTAAGGGTAGCTACTAAGAGTAAGAGCTCAGATCCTATATTCGACAATTTTTTGTTAAAAGTGCACTGAGTTTATTTGCAAACGGGCAAACAGAAAAGCCAACTGAAAAATACTTTGAAAAATACTTTTGAAAAATATTTTTTTCTTCCAAGAAATCGTGATAAATTCACCCCACGATCTTCAATTCCATGACGATCAGTCTTGAAGACTGGAATTTTAACTTCCGCCCAGAACATTGCTGATTCCTTACAAACTAGTTTCGAAAGACTCACGGAGGATGGAAGAAATATCTTCTTGTAGTTTTGTTAACCAGGCATTCTAACCCTCAGTATTTCTATATATTCTAGAATCATATTAGGATAAATGTTTGACAAATACTTTCTTGTCCATATTTTCGATCAATTTCACTTCATTCCAAGATTAATAGGGTAATACTGTGCTGAATGCTCAGAAATATATCTTCAAATATCGCAGGTGGCGTGGAAAAGTCATACCATAATAAGGGCACCTAGGGTCTAAGGTTGCGGTGCAATACCTAATTAACAATATCTATCTATCTACGGATCGGGACATACTTGAAAAACTAAAGATAAAGAATAATTACATTATGTAAGGACGACTCTGTTTTATATTATAAATCACATTATCCAATGGGGCTTACGGCAACCCTGTTCTGAGTAAAAATACTTTTTTTCGTATCAAAAGTAATCCGTTGGTTTTACGTGTGTTTTAGTGTGGAAGAGCGAATTCGAGGAAATCTTCCCATATCTTTTAATAATTTCAAATATATCAAATTAATATTACACTATCCGAATGTTTTATGAATATTACGCAGTCTAGCCACACTGTACTTCCTTGTACTCATTGCAAGTCATGTTATAAGCTGGTGGGACGATGCCAATTGCTAAAAATGATTCTGCCTTTCCTATTAGTTATACAACCTACTTGAATAGTTGGGCTGTAGGATTTCTTTTGCAAATGATTTTCGTATCGCCCAGAGTGAGAATGTTGACATTAGTTCGGCTTGTGAGAGATCTTGTAAATGGGCATGTAAAGCAGCCAAATTACCGGCAAGAAAAATGGGTCCAATACACAAATACTCACATACGCAGATTCGCAGATTCGCAGATTCGCCAGTATATGGAGCTTAGAACAAATACCTCGTATGTACATTTGTAGGCAAAACGAAATGCTCCTCCTACAACCGCGTTGGTGGACGAGGAAAAGTAAATTTCAATTCTCTACGACTATTGATTGCCCATCTGGTTCTACAACCGTGGGTGAGTACATATGTACGGCTGTATATGGGTGACTGGCAATGGCGCTCACCGACTTCGGTTTGTGTGTGTTTATTTTGCTCTCGCTGGGTGCGATATCGTGCCGTAAGGGTGCTGCGGACGGAAATCACAAATGCAAAATCTTCAGCAAAGGTGTTAATTTTCTTGACTTAAATATTTCGCTACGTTATTACCACAAGCCCGAGCGTGTCGGTTCACGGAGGTCAATATGCACGACAGGCAACCAAACGGCAGCGAGCCACAGCATGCGCAGCCAGTCAAGGAGGTGAGTGAAGGGGCGTCAGACAAACGACCGACGGACGGATCGACCGACCGACCGAGTGTACGCGCGAACGAGTGAGTGAGGCGCAGACAGCTGACTGTCGGTCGGTTGACTTTGCAAACGACTTGTGGCCAATTTGCGAGTCGTTAGTAATGCGCGCTACGTTTGGATGCTGGGCCGTCTCGTGCGCTTGCCAACTTTCCCACCTGGCGAGGCGTGCGGTGACTGGTGCGCCTGTGTTTGACTTGTGGACCAGCTAAGCAATTTGTAGGCTTTCAAATACTCATGTGCACGAATTGCAGAAAACTCAATTGTTTTTGATTTACTGCATTTTTTTCTTGGGTTTTCATGTCGGTTTAACCGCACTGTGACTACTCGTATTGGCTTGAGTTCACAGCCAGTCTGATTTAGCGAACGATTTCAATAGATGTGGAATTGTTAAGGCCGTACGATTTGAGTTTGGATTGTGGTGGTTTTCGAAGCTGTGGGCGAATTCGATTTAATTTTTAATTTTCTGAGTTTAAGGCTACACTTTATGCGTTTACTTCTCCACTCCCATCAAATATTTTGAATTTTGTTTATTATTTTTCTATATTTTGCGATTCATTGATTTTTCAAAAGCATTTTGGTCTACGATATTTCAGTTTCTACTGTTGAAAATTAACTGTTTCTTGGGTTGCTAGATAATTTGATTGGTCAAAGGTACACCGACCCAAGCATAGCTCAAATAATGGAATAACTTGGCGTCATAGTGGTGAATTTATCCAGTTGATGGATGCATCTTGAAGGAGTAAATATCTTGCCAGTGGTTTGAACCCCGTTTCAAATTTAAAAGTAAATCGATATTATGCCGAGAAAATAATGACGGAATGTTGCAGAAATCATTTATATCCCGTCACAATTTTTTTTCATTTTGATCGTTTAATAGTTAGTTTTTCAGGCCAAGCCCGATTGATATTCAAAACTATTGTCATTGTTTTATAGTACAGCTGTCCCACCAGGAGCATTTCATTCATAAAATTAGCTCTTCGTATCTACGGAAATTATATATCTATCATGAAATGGAGGCTCGTAACTCCTAATGCTGTATTTTAGAAATTTCCTAAGGCAGATATGTTCTATGACATTATGATGGTTGACGGTAAAGTCAAGCTAAATGAGATAATTGACATCATGGGATCTCACAAGTATCGAAGTAGCGGACAGGTTATCTCGTTCACAAATTTTTTTAAATGAACAAGCTTTGCGCGATTGGTGCCACCTTTCCAAAAATCATGACCCATTTACTTTACCAATAACATGGAGGAATTACGCTATGACCTAGTAAAGGGTGATTTTTTAAGAGCTTGATAACTTTTTAAAAAAAAAAAATGCATAAAATTTGCAAAATCTCATCGGTTCTTTATTTGAAACGTTAGATTGGTTCATGACATTTACTTTTTGAAGATAATTTCATTTAAATGTTGACCGCGGCTGCGTCTTAGGTGGTCCATTCGGAAAGTCCAATTTTGGGCAACTTTTTCGAGCATTTCGGCCGGAATAGCCCGAATTTCTTCGGAAATGTTGTCTTCCAAAGCTGGAATAGTTGCTGGCTTATTTCTGTAGACTTTAGACTTGACGTAGCCCCACAAAAAATAGTCTAAAGGCGTTAAATCGCATGATCTTGGTGGCCAACTTACGGGTCCATTTCTTGAGATGAATTGTTGTCCGAAGTTTTCCCTCAAAATGGCCATAGAATCGCGAGCTGTGTGGCATGTAGCGCCATCTTGTTGAAACCACATGTCAACCAAGTTCAGTTCTTCCATTTTTGGCAACAAAAAGTTTGTTAGCATCGAACGATAGCGATCGCCATTCACCGTAACGTTGCGTCCAACAGCATCTTTGAAAAATACGGTCCAATGATTCCACCAGCGTACAAACCACACCAAACAGTGCATTTTTCGGGATGCATGGGCAGTTCTTGAACGGCTTCTGGTTGCTCTTCACCCCAAATGCGGCAATTTTGCTTATTTACGTAGCCATTCAACCAGAAATGAGCCTCATCGCTCATCGGACACGGACGCGAAACACATTTCGAACCGAACACTGATTTTGGTAATAAAATTCAATGATTTGCAAGCGTTGCTCGTTAGTAAGTCTATTCATGATGAAATGTCAAAGCATACTGAGCATCTTTCTCTTTGACACCATGTCTGACATCCCACGTGATCTGTCAAATACTACTGCATGAAAATCCTAACCTCAAAAAAATCACCCGTTACTTCGCCAACCATATTCGCCAAATTTAGCTGCAAGCATCTATTCCCTGTGGTGGCATGAAACAGATTTTACTTAATTTTTTTTTTATTTTACTTGCCACTGTAACTAGTTAACATAAAATAAAGTAGCGAACAATTTGTTTTGCTGATGTATAATACAAAATATTTAATGATGCTATGCGTATAAATTGCAGAGTGTTTGACTACTATATACGGTGATACGGTCTATTGCGCTTAAGCCTTTCTTTCCATTTACTTTGAGTGACAAGAGCCCTGACTTCACTGTTTACACGGTCAAAAGGTCTTTCTTTGAGTCAATTCCAAGATCGCGTTCATGATCGTGACTGCGAACATACCAAGGCGAATTAACGGCGCAGCTTAAAACTTTGTTTTGGAATCGCTGGATTTGTGCAACAATGCTAGGGCTTGAGCAGCCCCAAAGTTGTACCCCAAAAGTTCAAACTGGTCAGAACACCTGCTTGTAGATTAAAATTTTGTTATATGTGGACAATGCTTAGTTTCTACCCAATAGCCAATACATGTTTCTGAATTTTATTTCTAATTCTTTTTTTTCTTTTTGACATGTTCACTACAATAAGTTTTGTGCCTAAGTATTTCGCAGTAATGTGATATGGTATTTGCACACCGTTTAAGTACAGAGGCATACTATATATCTAGTATTGTTTTATGCGAAATCAATATGTACTGATTTAGTTTCGTATAATTTCATTCGTCATTTAGTTGTTCATTCAAATATTTTATTTAAATGTTGCTGTAATCTTGCAATTGGTAAAAGCATTTTAGTTTTGTTTAGGTAAACTTTATCAACTTTCGACATGTCGAGGAAAACAGCCGAGCAAACTTTTTTCTTTAAAGGCTAAAGACTCGAGTTATTAAGAGTTATTCTACGTACTTGGTCAAGAGTGGAGTGAATTTTTCAGCTTCCTCTCTTCAATTGTGCTGTTAAGACGCACAGCAAGCAGTTTTTCCAAAAGTTTTGAAAGTATTGACAGGAGAGATATAGTCCGATACGAAGTAATGTCATGCGCTGGCTTACCAGGGTTATTGAACATAATCACCGTTCAATAAATCTGGTCTACACTTTCCAATAAAAATATACGTATTGTAGATTAATAGTAGCATTCATTATAACAGTAATTCTACATATAACATTGTGAGGAAGCTGCTATTAGTATTTCACTGATAATAAGGTCAAACTCAGGCGATTTTTTAGACTTCAGTTTTTTATTTATGCACACACCTTATCGTTAGTTATTAGAGGAATTTCGGTATAATTCTCGAAGGATTGGATGTGTCATATTGTTTGAAGACATCTTCAAGGTATTCAGAAAAAACATTTGGCTCTTGGCTCATGTCTGGTCCGCTTTTCTGATTGGATGATGCTGAGTTACGGTTCGAGAAAATTTTTTTCACTTTTCCAAAGTGAATGATCATTCCTATGGTCGTTAGATAAACTTTTCAGATAATAGCTGAGAGTTATATTTTTATCTTATCTTATTGATACATTTTTTACACAATTTGTTAAGACAACTTTTGTGAGATGGAGACCTTGTTCGTTGCCACTTTCCGCGTTCCTTAATAACAACACTTTCTAGTGTTAAATATACTGGTGAATGGTCAGAAGTCATATCCAAACTGCTTTCTATGCACATAGAGTTTGAAGAGAAGTGTTTGGTAATGAAAAGATCAGAAAGATCAGGTGTTTTAAGTGGATATGTTGGTCAATAAGTTGGTGCTCCAATAGACATGATACTGCACCCAGTCATTTGAAGAGCTTTCAATAACTCTCTGCCCTTTGTAGTATAAACCTCGAGCCCCAGTGGGTATGTTTCACATTATAACCACCACTCATTATAAACCGGTTTTTATGGCTATTGATCTGTTCTAGATAGCTATGGCATTTTATTTGATTTATTGGGGGACTGTAAACTGCTCTAAGTTGTTTGCACGTTGTTGTCACTATTTATCGTAGGTAAGGTCATTTTGTTTTGTAATCTTTTCTAAAATTTGTTGAATAGTCCATTTGCTGTTGAAACTTTATTTTCAGCCATGGATTGGCGTTTTTTGGAAGGCTCTTGGCATCTTTGACAACCGAGCTTTTAGGACGTGGGTCGTTTTTTTTTGTACCAGTTCTTTGGTCACGAATCTTTTCCAGTTCTTTCACAACTATGCATCCTCTGTAGTTAGCAGGATGAGCCTCACCACAGTTACAACATTTTTGGTTGATGGTGATTAGGTTTTTGACACTCTATGGTCTTATGCTTTCCCACACACTTCACACATCTTACTTGCTTACCACAGTAGTTGTGAGTACGAGTATGTCCACATGATTGTAAACTGAATGCCTTATGGTTTTTATGGCATATAAGTTATTTATATTTTCTATTGCATCGAAAGTAAGAAAAATCATATCTAATGATTCTTCCGTTACAATGAGCGCGTTACTTTCTAGAAGGAGATGGCGTCCATTTCGTAGCTGAGATACATGAATAAATGTCTAATGTTTAAATAACTATTTTTTTGTTCGAGGTTTTGTAGGTACATACATATGTATATCAACAGTGACCCAACAAATATTTCATTTCACAGAAAGAGACGAGGCAATCAAGTCAACAGCAGTTGAAATAATGCGAATTCTGCTGGATAAAGTTGGCAATCATGTATTCGAGTAGAAGTTGCATACATACATATGTAGTTTAATGGTTTTGATAGCAACGTAACAATAACGGAAATGTGCAACATTGACAATAAAAGCAAAGCCAAAATGGTTGCTCAGACAAAATGCTGATTATCGCAACTGGCAAGAGACACAGCAGCGACACATTAACCACAATGTTATTAGAAGAGGGAAGTGCTTGAGGGAAATGAGTATATTATATAAGTTCGATTTTAGAAGATATTAGAAAACTACAACAAGCATTATTATTATTATTAACTATTTGATAAGCTCAAGTGCATTTAAACCAAAATTCTGCAAAAATATGGTAGGATGAAGAGTTTAGAAAGAGATCACCTGTACTGTTAACGTTCATACTTGCATACAACATCGTTAAAAGTTTATTCTGAGACTCAAATAATATAAACATCGGACAGTATGACAACTGCTTTTTGAATAACAATGGAGAAAATCAAGGTCCAATACGGAGATAGAGGTCAGTGCTTTATCTCGCTTCTACTTAGGAATCTACAGAAATATTGGATATGAGAAAGCTGTCGACGCGGTGGGTCCTTCGCTTAACCACTCTGGTCTACATTGTACATACATGAGGCCACTACAAAGCACTCTTTGACGCATTCTGAACGAGCTTTTGCCAACGATTCACATCAGAGACCAGAAGCCAGTGAAAACAGTAGACTTCAGCCAGCGAACTTGCTCTGGAAAAGGCGAAGATTGTCCTAACGTTTTCTGGGATTGACAAGGAGTAAATTACATCGAATATTTGGTGTAGGTCAAAACGATCACTGGGTTTTGCTATGCCGAACTTTTGGACAGATTCGATGCGGAATTGCAGAGAAAACGATATATTTAGAAAAACATCGCATTACTTTACAGAATTATGTGCCCAAAAAAGATGACATTGTATTTATTTTGAAAATTATTTATTTATTCTTCCAAATCAATTTCATCCTCTTCAAAGTAATCTCCTCCCGATGCAATGTACTTATGCCAACGGATTTTCCAATCTTCGAAACACTGGTTGTAGTCACTTTCCGGGATGGCCTTCAGACCCGTCTTCGCTGCGGCTTGAATCTCCTCTATCGTATAAAAACGGTGTCCCCGGAGCGGTCTTTTGAGCTTGGTGAACAGCCAGAAGTCGCACGGCGCCAGATCAGGTGAATACGGTGGTTGCGGAACGATATGGGTTGAGTTTTTGGCGAAATGATCACGAATTTCGAGGGCAGTATGGGATGGTGCATTATCGTGGTGTAAAAACCAAGAATTGTCTTTCCACAATTCCGGCCTTTTAAGGCGGATAGCGTTACGCAAACGACGCGTAACGTTCAAATAATATTCCTTGTTGACTGTTTGACCGGTTGGAAGGAATTTATAATGCACAACACCACGATAATCGAAGAAAACAGTCAACATGACCTTGATTTTTGAGCGACTTTGTCGCGATTTTTTTGGTCTCGGCTCTCTTTTGGCACGATATTCGCTCGATTGATCCGTTGTTTCGGGGTCGTAAGCATAGATCCAAGTCTCGTCGCCAGTTATAATGCATTTCATGACGCCCTGGTAGTCGGAAAATATCGTTTCACACACTTCAACGCGACGCCTTTTTTCCAAAAAATTCAATGTTTTCGGTACCAGTCGAGATTTGACGCGCTTGAAGCCCAAAACATCCTTCAAAATGGTATTGGCTGAGCCTTTCGATATGCCAACTTCATCAGCAAGGTATCTAATTGTTAATCGACGGTTTTGCAACACCAAATCTTTGATTTGTTGAACGTGAGCTTCGTCGGTTGAGGTTGATGGTCGCCCAGGACGCTCTTCGTCTTCGACACGTTCACGGCCGGCTTGGAACTCACTATACCACTTCTAAACATTTTTTTTAGACAGAGACTCATCATTAAAGGCTTTCTGCACCATCTTCAACGTATCCGCAGCAGAAAATAGATTCCGTAAACAAAATTTAATGCAAATTCTTTGCTCGACAAATTTCGACATTGCAAAAAACGAAAAACTCACTTTTAGCAGCTCACAAAACGACACGTATCTCAAACACTAATGAATATTTTGACATGAAATTCGACATAAATGTGACTTACAGTACTACCAACCTAAGAAAAATAATTCTTCAAATCCTTCGACGCGCGCAGTTTAAATTTAAATGTCATCTTATTTTTTGGGCACAGTAGTGGGAATCCTTTCCAGTAGTGTTAGAGAAATATCATTAAATTTCTATTAGCAAGCGTTTTATTTTTCAACCAAGAAGTATTATAAACAACATTTCAATGATAAGCGATATTATAACATATTTTGTAAGATAAGTTCCATATCACTCGGCTTACTCTAGGAGTTTAAGTATGGAGAGCTAACTCCCTTGTCAAAAAGCAACAGTGAAGTTATACTTACACCTGAAGGAGTATCAGATAATATTTGGATGTTTTTGGAATATTTGTGATTATATCCGTTTTTTTTGTTTGATCGATTCGCCACTCTAAATGCCTCGGCAGATCCAAAATCCAAGACAACTGATGTAATAAAAATCTTTGGAAAAATACTTCCAAAGACACAACCCCTAGGTGATACCCATGTGCTCAATCAAGATGCTTACAATAAATATAAAGCAAGTATTTGTCAAAAAAAGTTAAAAGACGATAACTGCTTGTCAATCGGTGAGCTGTTCGCAAAGCTCGTTCGCTAATCCATTCGATATCATGTAATAAAAGACAAGTCGGATTATTACGATGGCTAATTGCGAACCACTCAGCGTTCATCGCTAGTCAAATAACCATAATTAGACAGTTAATCGACATAAATGCCACCATGAAACCTATCATGCCAGTGCCCACCGCCCGAACGCGCTTGGTTTGTGTGTGCATACAATGTGTTACGCAATTAACTGACAATCTTTGAGCTTATTGACTTGTTATCTTGACGCACACATTTTTCAAACTCGACTCAACACTGCATGTGGCATGTTGCTAATGCTGCATCATGCGTATAAATTACACTTTTGTTGCTGCCTGCTGTGGTTTGTTGTTGTTGCTGCATAAAATGAGTCATTTACAACTTGCATTCATATCTGAAAAATTAATGACGCCCTCTTCTGGGCTCCTTCTATCTCTTAGTACATCTGTCCATGAGCAATCGCCCGCTTGTTCATCTGTCCGCTGATCCGCTGGTCCATTTGGTTGGCCTATCAACGCATTGGCCGCCGTCGATGTGGCGGCTTAGTTTATTGCCGCTTGCTGTTCATCGCTCAACTCTTTACTACAGCGTCCTTCTTTAGTCACTCTATTTCTTTATCAGATCTTCGAATATCGTTCAAAGGCAAAGTGCTGTGGCTCCATGTTTCCGTTGAAAATTACATAGACAACTACAACGTATCTTGTAAATCGTCATTTGGAGTGGTTTATTTATTTATTAGTGTTAATGTTCGGTAGTTCTTCACAAATTTCTTCTATTTAGATATTAGTTAAGGGTTTCCGGGCACGTGTGTTACAAAGTAGATTTAAACATAAGACCTTCGTTTGAAGTGGCAACTTAAAGCGTTAAAATATTAGACGAAACAGCTTGGCTTAACTTAAATATTTGAAATATCTGCGTTGCCGTAGTAACGTATTAATTTATAATTTAAAGTTTTACCTTCGAAAAATGTATTGACATCGAATAAGTTTCTTAACCTTGCCGATGAATTTCTTCAAATTGATTTTCGGTAAACTAACCTGCAAAAACGTAAAGAAATATTAATTATTATAAGTTTCTGTCAATTTGTAAGTTTATATTAAAATTGCAGACTTCAAAAAATTGGGCTCACATAGCTCCAGCACAATTCCAATATACTCCTAGGTGCAATTGAGGCTATGTGATGTCTATTAGGAGATATGGATCCAAGACCCTTAATTCTGTATCTGCAGTCTATCAGCAGGTATTCGGGAGTTTCCGACTCTATGTCGCAGAACCGCCAATTTGCACAAGAGGCTAGGCCCATGTTAAACACGTGCTTCTTAAACTTAAAATGGACAGTGAAGAATACAACAAGCAGCCATAATTTATCCTTTGGGAAACTGATTACATTTTGAAACCTGCTAAGGTTGTAACCATCCATTAGCAACTTGGCCTGGCCTCCTGCATATCCTTGAGCTATTGCCAATACTTCTCCCTGTCTGCTCTTTCTTTCTTACGGAGCAGCTTCTTAATGGTATGAGGACCAACTGCAATAAAGAGTCTGGTCTTACCCTGCGGAATGACTGGATTTCCGACGATGATGTGGAGAGGGAAGGATATATAGGGAGCAAGAGGCTTTTAGATGATAGGGTTAGGTGTAGGTGGCAAGAACGTTGGGACAATAGTCCTAACGGCCGAGTGACCTACGAGTATATTCGGGATGCTGAGTTCGTTTATGATAATCCAGACTTCAGATTTTGTCTGAGTGTTGGCTTTCTGCTCACGGGACAAGGACTTCTGGATGCATTTTTGTATCAGAGGCACCTATTGGATAGGCCTGGGTAGTTTTGTTGGGCGGAGGTAGAGGATTGGGCGCATTTAATTGCAGAATGTCCGATGTGCTGGGACATTAGGGATCTGAGTGGTATGGGGATTAGCTGGACTGATGGATGATTATATGTTAGTGCTGTGATCTCCACTAGTCGGAATACCGAACAGTTAGAGTCGTTTCCGCGTGAATTGTTTAAGCTGCGAAGACGGTTAGCTGGGAGTTAGGGTTAGATTTTGTACGAATGGTGTGTGTATGTGATGTGTGTATGGGGTCCAACCCCTGGCCACCAGTCCAGAGCCGTATGAAAGCTCAACTGGCAGTAGCTTCGGCTACGAGGTCTGACCGGAGACTTAATTCTGGTACCACGGTTAGCAGGAGCCCTTGGAGTTTACTCCAACCTGCTCATGCAGACTGGCCCCTCGGGGAGTATCGTAGTGGTTGTGGTTAAAACCCAAATGCGGGAAGAACTGACTTTGTCAGTTGAATGTGGAGTCGCATTGAAACCGGGTGCCGGACCCGACCAAGGTGGTTAGTGTGTCCATTCCACACTGCCAATTGGTACTGAAAATGCTTAGCATTGATTTGATCCGCTGTGCTTAACCTTGTGATCGGGCACTCAGATAAGGTACACTGTTCTTTACACTCATAAGCAAAGATCTCTCTAAATCACGTTTGAAAACCGCTGAGTATGGCGATACTTTCGTTGTGATAGTTGCGTTTGAGTTTTATTTCTACAGATAGACTTATTGCAAAGACCTAGATTCCCTCCGACGATTTTGAGCCGTCGGTGTACCACTTGATTGATCTATCCTTAAGCAGTAAGTCGAGAGGGAATTCATTCCATGCAGCCTTAGCGCTAAGAGTAAATTTAAACTTCTTCGTGAAATTTACTCCTTTAGTAATTCTGTCCCTTGGGATACGAGCCAATGTTATTTCAACACTTAAGATGTTCATTTGCTGGGACGATATTTGGCCACATTAGCCGTCTATAACTCTTTGCCAACAAGAGACTAGTTCCTGTGGCCGGGCAAAGAGAATCGTTTCGCAAACGGAATATATATATAATACATATAAACTGAGCTATGTATATCAAGAAAATTAAGTGATAATGTGATACTTTGTCAAAGGGTTGATATTATTTTACAATTTTAGAGATATTACTTAATATTTTTAAAAATCAATTTGAAATTTTGAACAGGTCGATTTATCTTCATGAACTGTTAACGCTACCAGAACACGTAATCAGGATCATTGATGTTAACGGAATGTTCAGATTTTGTCATTTCCCATTGCATTGGAAATGTAATGAGGTTATTTTAATTCTAAAACCCGGAAAACTTGAACATCTGGTTAATTTTTATATACTAATGGTCTACTGGTGATTATCTCGAAATTATTCGAAAGAATATTTTTTCGCAGGCTTTTGCCGGTGTTGGAAGACAAAAAGCTTAATCCGAATCATCAGTTTGGTTTCAGCACAATTGAACTATATATTAGGGTAGACTATACATAACTGATTCTATGGAAAATAAGAATTACTGCTCTGCTGTGTTTCTTGATATCCGCGAAGCAATTGACAAAGTCTGGCATCTAGGCTTATTATTCAAATGAAAGGAAAAGCTGTCAATACCTAATTATTTTCTGCTAAAGTTTTACTTGTACAATCGTACGTTCTGCGTTAGATGCAGTGATGCTGAGTCGGAACGTATCCTAAGGCAGTGGTCTCGCCCCTATTCTCTACATTCTTAATATAGCAGACTTCCTAAATACGGTAACCTTTGCTGATTATACTGCACAGCTGGCATCAAGTGCCAAACCCCACTACTACTTCTGGAGAACTGATGAGGTAACTGATGCTCAACATTTGGCACGTTGACATCTACATCGAAAAGTCAAAGATTGTCCTCAGGTGGCTTTATATGGTCAGTTGTTAGGGGTTTACAATTGATAAGAGGCAAACTTAGAAACGTCACGTAAAAATGAGAAGAACACAGCTAAGATTAAAGTTGGCGCAGCTATATTGGCTCCTTAGGCCCAGATCTTGCATTAGTCTGAAGAACAAATTGCTAATTTAATGTAAGACTAAGGTCGATCTGAACGTATGGCATTCAAATCTAAGGCAGTCAAATTTAAAAGTAATCCAAGCTTTTCAGAATAAAGTTCTGCGCACCATAGTGGGGACTCCTTTCTATGTAAGAAACGATATCCTACACCGGGATCTAGAGTTGTTCACTGTAAAGGAAACATTCGAAAATTTTAGCAGACGTTACCTTTTCCATTTGGAGCACCGCGAAAATATATTCGCGATTCAACTGGCGAACAATAGTTTACAGCGTAGAAGATACCACTCGCTAGATCTTCCTTTTCGCTTCAATTTAGGTACAAATTTTTTTTAAATTTAATTTTTTTTTATTTAATGTCATACTGCCATAATTCATCCTCCTTATGTTTTCACGAAAAATAGTTGTTGTTTTTTATAATCAAACAGATTTTGAATATATTGAAGTATACAAAAAAAATGGACGAGATATCTTCAAGATATTTGGCATGTGGTCTAAAACTGAATTGAGAAGAATAGATTGTTTTACAACGATAGAACCTTTGACATTGTTCACTCTGCTATATGATGTGGAAGCTAAAATTTGTTAAGGCGCTTTTTGACATTTTTGCTTTGTATCATATTATAAATAAACAAGTTTTTTAGGAATACCGTTAATTACTAACAAAAAACTCTACTTGTTCACTTTCAGGTATTTTTTGGTCACGTAAATTTATTTTATTTATACTGATATTTGACCTAAAATTTATTTTAAAAGTGACCTCCACCTTCCAGCTGGTGGCTACTTAGATAGACGTCTAAATTAATTTTATTGCTGAAATTTGAATTTGTTTAAGTATGAATTTATTGCTTTCGTGCTTCTAATGCGTCCATATTGCATGCAGATTTGATTGCGAAACTGTCAAATCAATAGCCTACCTTATCTCTCATAAAAATAATCTGCAATAATGGAACTTTCCGTTTGAATGATTTTTGATCTTCAGACAATGGCATTAAAATATAAGATTGCGCTTTTTATTAATTTTAATTTTTTTTTTGTGGTGGTGATATGGTGCATAGATCCTGGTTAGATGTAAAGCCTATATTTTGCTAATTTCAATATTCTCATTTTTGGTTTGTGTGATTTGATTTTTTTGTTTGATTATCGCCATTTCAGTAATGGTACAAATTTCACAGGAATTGATGTTAGAAATCAAGAACGGGCAAAGGCCTACCAAAAAGAAAAAAACTTTAAAAATCTAAATTTCAACATAAGTTTTTAACTAAGAAAATAATAATATTGCAGACCAAATATAACAATAAGAAATAAAGATTATTTACTAATAAACAAATTATTTAGACAATTGCTTTGCGCAGCATTAGCATTCGATAAAGACGAAATCGCAAGCCCAGCGGCTGAAAATGGAATTAGTGTTTGTGATCCAGATACTAAAAACACAGGAATTTCAATTTTTATAGGGAATGTTTATTATCATTCGAAAGAAAATTCTTTGGATTTTATTTTTTATTTACGTCGAAGATGATCCATCCGTTGAGTCCAATTTTCAATGACTCCTTTGAGCATTTCGACTGTTAACTGGCGTGATGTTTTGTTCCAAGGCCTGAATCGAAGTGAGATTGTCCGCATAGACTTTTAGTGTAATGGTGTGATATTACACGATCTGGCCAATCGACCGCACCAAACAGTCGGTTATCTGTGTGTTCTGTTTGAAATGGCAACTCTTGAACCTCTTCAGGTGGCTCTTTGTCCCAAATGCGGCAATTTTGCTTGTTTACATACACTTTGAGCCAGAAATGGGCCTCATCGCTGAATGAAATTTGTTTCGAGAACATCGGATCCTCTTGGAACTTTTGTCATAGGGCAAAGCGATGTCACTGGGAAGATTGAGCGGCTTCAGTTCTTGCACACAGTGTATTTTGTAAGCTTTCAATTTAAGATCTCGACGTAAAAAGTCGTTCCATATATCAGAACGAGAACGAGTCTTCGTGTGCACTCTCAGCTAGGGCTGCTATATTTACTTCAGTGCGTGCTGGACGTGGTCCATTTCGTCGAATATTATCCAATAATGAATGCTGGGACTCAAAACGGATGATGGTGTAGGCCGATTACGGTGACCATAAGTTGAGCTAAGCGGGCGAAACACATTCTTTGCAGAACACGAATGTTCGTAATAAAGTTGAACAATTTCTTAACGTTTTCAAAGCGTAATTCTTTCATTGATGAAATGCCAAACAATACTGAACACAAATAACATGACAGCTTGGCACGACTCACAAGTGATCTGTCTAAAAGTCTATTGGAAAAAGTGCCGTTACTTGAATCGCCCGTAATAAACGCCATCCATGAGCCATTTTGGTTTTGTTGATTCCATTACGAAAGGCCAATTGCCGAAAATAACGATAAAAATAATACAAATAGTCGAGTCCGACCATCACGTAAGCACTGTTTCGATTACCCAGGTGCTAATTATTGCACTAAAAACCGCTTAAGATCATTTAAATAAGCCTGAATACAAAAAGAAGAACGATGTACGAGTCAACGCTGAAAAATTGTTTAAACCGACTTTTCATCTGCTTATAATTGCTGAATCGCATTTACGACAGGTCAAGCGAAAACAGTCGATGCCGAGTCGTAGTTTGTCAGGAAATTTTTGGTATGTGTACGTTGGGATTAGCACGGAATTATCTACTACGAACTCTTAATTAGGGTTTGTATTATCAACAACTTCACTGTCTAAAGGAAGCCATCACATAAACAGAAGCCACCAGCAGGAATTGTGAATTGCCAATAGAAGAGGAATTGTGTTCCATCAGAACCAGGGCAGACCACACACATTGATAGTGATTCGCCAGAAGCCTCGGGAGCTTAGTTGGTTGATTCTCACGCATCCATCTTATGGCCCGGATTTGGCATGATTATTAACAGTTCATATATGTACATACATACTATATATGACATATGATTTACTGGTGAAAAATGTGTATCAAGTGTAGCTTCTGAAAATAGATTGCTTTTGCCAGTAGGGACGTGGTACTTGGAGTCGTACTTTTACTGCACCACACAGAAGCATCGTTGGTATGATCTTGTCTAGTACATAAAATATTATTGTAAAATATATTTTCATAACAAGTATTTATTTATGAATATGCGCAACCATATAGATATACATACATACATATGTACATGTAATCTTCTCTACTTTCGATAAAATCGATTGATTTGTAATTTATGGCACAAACGCTCGTTAATTACATAAAAGCAATTTAAACAACCAAAACAATTGTAGAAAGGCAAACAGAAGAAGGACTTGGCAGTGCAGAATACACACGCACACTTGTATCCAAAGATGTACATACATACATTCAGACATATGTTAACTTAGAAATTAATTCATAAATTCATACAAATGCGAGTATGATATGTCTAGTTTAGCCATTTCCTGTATCCCAACAAGCATCACTGGGTCCTGTTATTCACATATTTCACATACCTACATACTTTTATTGTCATGTGCTTGTTGTTTTTGTTGTAAATGTCGCCATTAATGTCTGCTGCATATTAAGACATTTGATAAGAAAACTTATTTGCAGCGCCTTCGATGCTCAAGTTATTGCAAAATTAAATATGGGGGGAAAAGAAACAATAATACCAATAAGAACAACAACAGCAGAACACAGAATATTTATAAGTAGTAATCAACTAATCAGGCAAGTGGTTGTGTAAGAGAGTATTATTTCCTTTTTATTACACGAGTACATATGCATATATGTACATATACTTGTATGTATATATAGGCACGTTTCTGTACATACTTTTATATAACAGTGTATCCTGAATCAACTCTGCGCTTAACTAAGTATAAATTACCACATCTGCGTGTTGGCGCTTGCTTCTCAGCATTACGCTTCAGCTCAACTATTTAGTTGTTGTTCGACAACTATTGCTTTTGCTGATATCAGCGGAACAAGCGTTCGCATTCGATTACTTTGCCCACATTACATCGGGGAAATGCGCTTATCACCCAAAGACTATCTGTTATCTCGGCTGGTGTGCTGTTTTACGAAGTCACCATGGTATGCCAGGGCCCCCATACCACCACACATACATACATACATACCTTCACTCACACAGCCACACATACGCGTATCGCATGGACTCGCTCTTCAGGCACAACACACCCAACGTACGATGGACGGAGCTGCAAATGATCATAACATTCCACTTCACTGCCGCTCAACCGCTTAACCGCTTAGTGGTTGCCGTATAATTGCCTATTTTATATTTCTGTGATACATGGCCCGATAGACGCTGATAGTCCAGGGAACAAGTGCTTGGATGACTACTTGACTGCGCTCTATCGCTGAGTCAATGTTTGGTTATGTTAATTATACTCGTACAAAATGTTAATGTGTGAGTGTGTTTGTGCCGCCTGAGTCTTCAATAGCAAATATTCTGGAATTTTGATAATTTATGATTTATTTCGTTGATTGCTGCAGTAAATACAGATCTATAAATACTTGACTTTAGTACTTATGTATATATGTTTGTAAATAATCGAAATTTTATTAATTGGGGGCGTTCGGTTGAAGTGTCTTCTCTGCTCGCCTTTCTGTAAATGGGTATATGGTTGTATATATGTATAAACATAGTAAGTAATTATGTGTGTGCATAGTTGGAAGGGGCGTAAGTGGTGCCTTTTACGCCCTGTGAGTGTATTAATTTTTTCAATTGCCGTTTGTGAACGTTGCTGCCTCCAGGTTCTCACAAGTGAAAAAGATTATGCACTTTCGAATGATAATACTGTGATCAAATTGAAAGGTGAATTTTGTCCATTTCATCTCCTTCAAATTAATCTCCTTCCGATGCAATACACTTATGCCAACAAATTTTCCAGTCATCATAATACTTGTAAAAATCCTCCGTCGTGATGGCCATCAGCGCCTTCTTCGATTCAGCTTTTATATCCCCTATTGAGTCAAAATGGTATCCTCGGAGAAGTCATATGAATTCGCTGAGTAGCCAGAAGATACACGAAGGTAAATCAGGCGAATGCGGTGGTTGCGGCACGATATTAGTTGAAAAAGCGGCGAAATGATCACGAATAACCAATGCAGTATGAGATGGTGCATTATCGCACTTCTTTGTTCAATAAATTCAGACATAGTAGAAATCCAAGAATTCATTTTAAGAGACTAAACGACCCGTATCTCAAATACTAATGGAAAATGGAGAGACAGACGAACATAGCAATTCCCGCAATGGGCGGTTCTATCTTACCGGAATCGACCCGGATTTTATTCGGATAAGGGCTGTACTTTTGGAGATCTAACCTCGTTGGGATCCGTAAGTTTTAGAATAAGAGTGTCATTACTGGAATAACACCTTGCAACAGGGTTGCTACGTACCCTCCTGACTCATGCTGGCATTGAGACAGACCCGAACCCGGAGGAATTTTTCTGACCCCGCATGACACTAACCACCTCTTTGCATGCACTGCTAACACACATACTCCTTAAGGTAAGACCCCGTCGAAACAACACGTTTCCTAGGTCGGATGACCTCGATGGCAACTCATTTAATCGCACCATCCTTGTTTTAAAATAGACAGGCTAAATAGGCTCAGCTCGTCCCACTGATCATTTATATATAACTTTTATTAGTTCTCGAACGTTACCTTCTGGATATTACAAACTTCGTCGCAAACTTTATTATCAATATTATTTATATAGGAAAGCTATCGCTCATATTGGGGATATTCCTAAAGAGATTGTTGTCGGAGAGGTAGAGGAGAGTGTGACCAAGAAGAACAAATTAAAGTTTCGTCGCTCGATAAATAACACCACAAATCTGCCCCAGCATATTTAATGTTCAGTAACTACTTTGTTGAATTTCGTTGTAACCGAGCGAGCACAAGCGAACCACCTTGCGAAGGCATATAAAATTGTCCAAATAGTGAATTCGCCTATTTATGCATAAATAATGTACACAACCATTATGTACTTGAATCCAATCGACAGACAGCGGGAATAATTTCCGATGATATTCGAACGACTTCTGCAAACCTCCGAAAGCATAGCAGTCAAAGTTCCGATAGTATGGAATTATTTTCATTGACTGCGTAAAACATACAGAGTTTGACCCAATAAATAACCAAATTTCTTGGATATACAGTCAAACCTGGATAAGTGAGAACTAGATGGGAGAGAAAACTCTATAAGTGAGGGTAATAGCTAGGACCCGTTATTTTAAGCTTCCAAAACATCTATTAGTGAGAAACAAAAACCTCTGTAAGAGAGAGTCGTTTTTGCCTCATAGACCTCCGTAAGTGAGACTGCTATTTATCTGGTCTCTATAAGCGAGGGACGAACTTTATTTACAAGTTTAACATCTGCAATTTTATGACTCATTCTTAACTTTTGTGAAACTTCCGACCATTGTTTTGTATTTTTTGTTTGCTTTGTAAAAAGAAAAATCAAAAAAGTTTGCTACAAAACTGGGAATCCAGAACTTTTCCGCTAGCAACGGTAGTGAGTGGTACGGACAAACTTCCACTTCTCATCAAGGCATCATACACACTTTTAAACACTTTTATCGAAGAGAAGTCGTTAAACATTTTCTTAAGAGTCTGCAAAAAGCCTTGACATTAACGTACTTCTAGCTATGAAATTTGTTAGAAAAGCATGGTACTTAGTAAGTGACGTAACTGTTAAAAACTGCTTCAAGAAATCTGGGTTTTGGAAAAGTACAGATAAACAAGACCTGCCAGAGGAAAATGAGTTGGACCTAACAAAGAGGAATGGTCTAAGCTTGTGTCTCACGAATCCAATATGTTATTGCAGAGCTTCGAAGATTTCGTTCAAATTGACGACGACGTAACTACCGCTGGAGAACAAACCGACGACGATATCGTTAAGAATTGTGTGGACACCTGTCTTGCTGGAAATGACAGCGAAGACGAGGCACAGATTTCAGAAACAGAAATAAGGATCATTCCAATGAAGCTAGCTTTAAGTGCGTTGAAGACGGTCCATCAGTAGTTTGAATACACGGCGGTTGTTGATATAGGAATATTCGACAATATTTATGAGTTAGAGAAAAGCATTCAAAATACTAAAACACAAACCCAGAAAAAAGTTTGTTTCATCAAAAACTCGCTTTTCCCCAAATCTTCAGTTAAAATTCTCCAAATTGTACTACTCTGGGCAAAAAGTAGTAAGACTTTTTAATTTAAATTTCGCGCGAAACCCCAATTGTAGTAATATTTTTGTGCTAAGTTGGTATGATTGTCAGTGACATCTGTGCCAAATGTCACAGCAAAATAATCAATACCTAAATACCAGATTGAATATACGCTTACCATTCTGAACTACATAAATGCATTTTACTATGAGTATGAGAATTATTTAACAAAGAAGTTTCATTAAATTTGTGTGCGGAATCAATTTTTGGTGCTGAAAAGTTAAAAATCTTGAAAAATGCCTTCAGTCATATTTGTTTGAGAAAGTGTTTTTTATTAGTACAAATTATTCAAAGAGGGTCGAAACCGTGTTGACGACGAACCACGTCTAGGACGGCCATCGACATCAACTCATGATCAACATGTCAATAAAAAAAAAGAACTTGAGAATCGACGGTTGATAGTCAGCCATCGTTGGAAAATGTATCACTACAAAATACGGTCGCATACTGCACTGATACATCGTGAGATTTTTGTCAAAATTTCAACCAATATCGTGGATCAAGCACCGTACGTATATTCGTCTGATCCTTCCGACTTCTGGCTATTCAGCAGATTCAAACAACCTTTCTATGATTTATACATAGAGTTCAGTTATTTTAGGACGCAAGATCGAAGTTAGACCAAGAGCCATTGTTTGGGACCAACCATCCAATTCGATGCATACACAGAGATCTCCAGTTCAACTTCACAATTTTAATTGGTCTCGTGCCTTCAAATAACTTCTATCGTATTTGTTAATTTTCTATTTGTAACAAGATCCATACACTTTCATTTGGATTCAATTGTACATGTAACATATACATGCTCTGTCTGGCAATAATCTGACTCATTTAATCTCAATCAATTCATCTGCTTTACATTTCTCTTGGCCTGACATTTGCCAATGCAATAATTTAATCTGTAACATAAAATTGCATTACATTACTTAATGTGTGTAGAAGCGACAATTTACTAAACCACCATAAAGAATTATAATGATAACCATAAAATAGCAGCGGCGGCGAAGGCTGCCAACGGCGGAGACGCACACAAGAAATCCTTTTAGCACAACTCAATCATTCCGCATGCCTCGACAACAAAAGCAAAACGTAGGAATGGAGGTGCAGAAACTTCAGCAAGAGTGCTAAGAAGACAGTAGAAGACCGTGGGCCCGTGCGAAGGCAAATGAAAGGTATGACAGGGAGACGATCAACGGGCGCACGAACACCTTCTTACACGCAGTTGCACACATTCGAGGCATAATTAAAATGTTTTAATGCTACCATTTGTTTGCCAACCAGAGCAACAACCGAACAAGACGCAACAAGACAAGTCAACTGCGCATGCGCCACATGCAACGTTGCGCCTACGGGTAATGAAACCAAACACCCGTCAGCGGCATTAATGCATGATCCTTGACGTGAAATGAGACACGGGCAGGAACATGGCAAACATTGGAAAACACGGTGTTAACATTAATTCTCGCCCGCGCCGGCGCAAACGGCAATGCACAGCCAACACCGAACACCAACACCAACCAACCGGCAGGTCAACAAGAAAAATGAGCCGCGCCGACGCACATTCAATCGAACGCCGTGTGGCTGCGGTCGCAATCGTCGTTCGTGCCTATTACCATGTCCATGCTGGCAATGGCACTGGCCCAGCGAATTGGCTGGGGAATGGCAGTGGCAGCAGTGACGGCAGCAATTATGCTAAACTGAACAAACAGCGCCGCACTAAAACAACAAGACACGCATTTCATTTTTGCCGTCAACACGCCGCGCGTCTCGTGCCGTTGGCTGAGCAAAGGACGGCCCCTGGTGTTGGCAACTGGATGATGGACAGCCGGCGCTCGGTGCGTTGAAAACTGGTTCGCACGCATAATACGACTAAAGTGCAAAAAACATATTTACGCGTGTTCTCGGCTCATTTTTGTAGTGAACAGCGGATTAAGAGCAAATGCAATTGAGCCAGGGTTTGATGCTTGCAAAACGGTGAGTGTTCTTAACATACATATGTAAGATGAGATGAGCCGTCATCTACATAGGTTTATGTTTTTTTCAGAAGAATTAATGCGGTAGTTTAAATTTTTCTTTATATATTTACCATTTATTTTTTATGTGGTTCATAATACCCATGGAAACAGAGGGGGAAAAATGGCCGGGCCGCTCGATCTGCAAAATTCCTTCGGAAGTTGCACCGTTGCTATGGACAAAAACCCATACCGTTTCCACGACAGCCGGGTCTACCTAACCGGAACGGACCGGATTTTTTTCCGGCCAAGTACTATCAACTCGGCAGAGCAACAATAACCCATTTCGCGAAAATATATAGTTGGCAACGCTAAATCTGATCTGATCCGCAATGCTGATCGTTTATAACACTTAATTACTAGGGTCTCTGATGTTCACTTTTGAGCATTTCAAACATCGTGCCAAATTTAATATAGTCTATTCAGGGTATAACAGTGACAAATGTCCTTGTTCTATGAATCAATAAAATTGAATTAATTCAAAAAACCATACATAAAATAATTTTCTGATTTGTAAGATTTTTAAAAAATTACATAAAACATCGACCTTTGATTTACGATGAGAACCGAAATAAAAAGATACACTTTTTCTTTTTCTGATCTTTTTTTAATATTATTATACAAATTAAAAAATAAATATTTTATTGGCTAATATTTCGGTTGGCCGAAAGGTATAATGTTCGAAATATCTACTAACAGAAGGTTTCAAGACCGGATCATACTTTTGTAGACCGCCAGAGATGATCTAGTGGCTGATGTCCAGGGCATACTAAAAGTATAGAGAAACCATAAGACCAGGAGATGGTGAAACCGATTCCCCAATCGATGACGATGGAGCGGACGTTCCATTTCCCGACCATGAAGAAGTTCCTCAATTACTTGTCTGAAAAGTAACCAAGCGACGGGGCTGATGGATTCCCGGTCGAGCTTTTCAAATACGGTGGCGAAGAACTGATGAGAAGAATGCAGCAGCTTCTTTGTAAAATATCGTCGGATGAAAACATGCCCAACGATTGAAATTTAAGTGTGCTCTACCCAATCCACAACAAGGGAGAGTCCACAATCTGCGCCAACTACCGTGGGATAAGCCTTCTCAACATCACATATAAGGTTCTATCGAGCGCTCTGTGTGAAAGATTAAAGCTCACCGCACGAAAAGCATTTGCTTTTATACCGCTATATCTGAATTTGGTATCCCCGCAAATCTAATACGGTTGTGTAAACTGACGTTGAATAATACCAAAAGCTCCGTCAGGATTGGGAAGGACCTCTCCGAGCTGTTCGATATCAAACGAGGTTTCACACAAGGCGATTTTATATCGTGCGACTTTTCAACCTACTGCTGAAGAAGATAATTCAAGCTGCAGAGCTTAATCGAGAAGGTACAATCTTCTATAAGAGTATATAGCTGCTGGCGTACTCCGATCTATCATTGGCCTCAACCGATAGTTCTGCTTAAGACAATAAGAACGACTGACGATATTAATGAATACTCTAGATACATATATCATTTTGCAAATATGAGCATCTCTCCCCAAAATTAGATATAATATCTCCAGAGGTACAGAATCAATCACTTCTACAAAAGTCAAGTTCACCATTTGTCGAAAAATTTATGAAAGCGTACACCGTTCACACTTTACCAGCAAGTCTTATGTGTTGTAGAATAAGATTTCACTTTCTATTTTGTCTCAGATAGCACGGCCTGTAGAATTTTCATCGAGTCATCGAGGCCTTCTTAAACGAAATGGATCAAATTGTAATCAAATTTTATTTGATGCTTGATTCCTATTATAATATAGTTTTAAATAATTTGATCTCAATTTAGAGCAATTATCCACCGAAGAGTGATCCGTATACCAATCTGAGTGGTTTTGGTATAAGAATGACAGGTATGATTTTTTAGCACACTAGGCTAAAATTTCTAGCATGCTAAAGCATTCAGCATTTTGCGTTAAGTATTTATTTATTACCTTCGAACTCTCGATATCGCCGTTCTTTCCCTTATGGATGTACCATATTATTTTAGGCGCAAGAATACATGCAGCTGGCGCTTAACGCCAAGTAGGTTGCGTCACCATTGCTAACGTGTGAGGAGGCGCTACGCACAAGTCACACTGAGTGCAACCACAACTCACATTCCAGCAATTCAGCCGTGGATGCAGCTTCAGCGTACGTCGTTTGGCGTACCTTTGGTTTTATTTTACTTTAACTGATATCGTTGATTTCGCTGCGAACTGCTGCCGTCGCTCACGATGTGGTAGCCGTTGGGCTTGAGCTGGAGGCGCCTAACCGCCTGGCGGCTTTACGGCGGTTATATAAAAGGGGGACGGACGTTTCGGTGTGGATCAGAATGGAGTAGAGTGGACTGATAAGGATGTGTGCGACGCAAATGCATATCCGACGAGTGGGGCGAGTTGTGGAGAAGGAGGAGTATGCGAATGCATTGGCGACATTCGATTACTTTGAGATTTCTGCGGAGTATCTGTGTATCATAATGGAAAACGAGACTGTGAGGCTGGCATTTAGATAAGAATGTAATTTTTTAAAAAGCCATCGCGGGCATTTTATGTCGCTGCATTTTGAAAGTGGATTAGAGCGTCGCGATTCGAAACGACTAACAGCACCGCGATCATAGCCGAGGTGGTGATGTTCGTAAACTTGTAACGGATGAACTTACAGCAGTTAAGCTTAAGCAAATGAAATTAAGTGCCGACTACTTGCTTTGCTAAAAGAACGTTGAACTGTAGTATTTGATGAGTTGTTTGCGGGGTAGTCGAGGGTTTTGTGCGACTTCTAATAACACGATCAACAAAGCTTACTGACTATTCATTATACCCTGAACAGGGTATATTAAGTTTGTCGCGATGTTTGTAACACCCAGAAGGAAGCGTCGGAGACCCTATAAAGTATATATATAAATGATCAGTATGTTGAGCTGAGTCGATTTAGCCATGTCCGTCTGCCTGTCCGTCTGTCCGTCTGTCTGTATATATACGAACTAGTCCCTCAGTTTTTAAGATATCCTTTTGAAATTTTGCAAACGTCATTTCCTCTTCAAGAATCTGTTCATTTGTCGGAACGGCCGATATCGGATCACTATAACATATAGCTGCCATATAAACTGAACGATCGGAACCAAGTTCTCATATGGAAAACTTTCGCATTTAACAATGTATCTTCACCAAATTTGGTATAGATTATTTTCTAGCGCAAAAATGTAATATCCGAGAAAATTGTTCAGATCGGTTAACTATAGCATATAGCTACCATACAAACTGAGCGATCGGAATCAAGTTCTTGTATGGACAACTTTCACATTTGACAAGATATATTCACGAAATTTGGTATATATTATTTTCTAAGGCAACAATGTAATCTCCGAAGAAATTGTTCAGATCGGTTAACTATAACATATAGCTGCCATACGAACTGAACGATCGGAATCAAGTTCTTGTATGGACAACTTTCACATTTGACAAGATATATTCACGAAATTTAGTATAGATTATTTTTTAAGGTAACAATGTAATCTCTAAAAAACTTGTTCAGAACGGGTTACTAATGCATATAACTTCCATACAAACTGGACACATAGTTACTAACAGAAATGCACCTGTGAAGGGTATTTAGCTTCGGTGCAACCGAAGTTAACGTTTTTTCTTGTTTTGAACTCAATTTGTTTATATTACACACAGACATTGGAACTCATTATAATTATTATAGATAATTTTATTCCGATATAATATAAGACATTTGGCCTGATATTTATCAATTTTTAATTTAGTTCAAAGATCACTTATCAAGAATCTTACACTAAGAGTTTTCCGCTCATTTTTCTAAGACTCTACTGTAGGAGAATCTCCTCTAAATAAATGAAAATTTTAAGGAGTCAGGAACATAGGAATAAATAATACTTTTTTACCAAATGTTATTAAAGGATCATTGAGATTTAGGTATTTGAAGCTTAAGATCTTACCTATGAATTGGTGAATCATTGCTTGGATAATATTCGATCGAATAGACAACGTCCAGCGCGCAGTGAAGAAAATATAGCAGCCGTAGCTTATAGTGTACACGAAGACCGTGGAGAGTCAATTCGGCGCCGTTCGCAGCTTTTGCCAGAACTGTAGCCGTTCGATCTTCTCAAGCCACATCGGTTCGCTCTTCGGGCCCTTGTAAAGTTCCAAGAAGATCCGACGTTTTCAAGCCAAATTTTGCTCAAGAGCAACATGAAGAGATTCAGAAGCTGTCATTTCATCAAGAAAAAACAACGGTTTGGTGTGGTTTGTGAGCCGGTGGAATCATCGGCCTATATTTCTTCAAAAATGATTCCAATGAGAACTTAACCGTCAATGGCGAACATTATCGCGTCATGATAACCGACTATTTGTAGCCTGAATTTATAATTCGTGATCTCGGGAATTTTTGGTTTTAACAAGACAGAGCTGTGAGGATATGTAAATTTAAAGTCTTTGCCGACAATCCCGTTTCGATTCAAGCCTTGGAGCAAAACATCAGGCTGTCATTCGCCAATTACCAGTCGAAATGCTCGAACGAGTCTTTGCAAATTGGACTCAACGGAAGGACCATCTAAAACGTAGTCTCCGCCAACATTTGAAAGAAATAATCTTACATACATGTATATATAGAATATAATTCTCTGGATGCATGAGATCATAGGGGTTTTTTCCGGGATTGGTAGCACTGCACATACGTTTCTTTTCCTTGAAACTTAATATTAATTAAATATTAAGCCCAAATTATGTCACGGTCATAAATGCCACAAATATTTTTCTTTGTTTTAACAGATATCATAAAACTCTAAAAACACCCTGTAAAAATATTCAAGGTAATTAAGTACTGAACATTCCAATCATAGTAGATGAATGTCGAGTATAAAACAAAACCAATTAGTTTTCATATTTTTGTCAAAACTTCACTAGACTCATGTCCCATAAGAACTTACTGTTATCCAACGGAAATAACATTAATGTTACAATCATTTATCAGCAGCGGCGAGTGAGAACATTAAGAAATACCAAACACTGAAACGATTAATTTTCTTAGGCGAAGTAATTGTGTGGCGCTAGAAAAATCTTTTCAAAACACACCTACGTACAAATATATATCTGTATATACATCTATAGATACATATGTGCATAGATTTATGGGTTCGAGTTTGGTACAAGACTTGAAAACCAATAATTGAAAATTTTTAAGTGCCTCACTTAGCCTTCGGCTTATCATAACAGGAAAGCTAACAAAGTTCCCTCGAAAAAAGCAATCAGCAGCTGGCAGCTATAAGCCATTACGGCATTACGAGGCGGTACAAAATATCTCCAACAACAAGTGCAATTAAAAGTTAGCTACTGATTTTTTGTTTATCAATTGCGATATGATTTTATTACATTTTGATGTTTTTTGTTTTAGGAAACATTTGTCATTAATGATAAAGTGCACCCACATATTCGCTGCGCAAGATTGTTCACATGTCAGTACTCACAAAAATAGCTATGTATGTTTCATAAATCGCATCGTGGAGTACAATGTTAATTAGAAATACCGAGAATTAAATTTTGTATATATTTATATCTAAATAGAGGGAAATGAGCAAAATAATTCAAAATTGTATTTTTGTTTCTAATTAGAGTACTAGAGAAGTCTTGAAAACACTTGGAAATTTAATGAAGATAAAAAAGCAACCTAAGCCACTGCTACTTTTCACAAATCTTTCTATGAAATTAACAATTTTGTTTAGAGAAAACTGCGTAAATAATAAACCCCGTATTTCACTCAACTTTATTCTCATTAGTAACCATTAAAGTGAATGAAGAGGTCATCATCGTTAATGAGATGTTTTGTTTTGCTAATGGTGTGGCAAAAATTAAATATAAGTTAGAAGGTCACTAAAAACGGCGATTTCCTCTCGATGGCAAATTATGTCGAATAAAGGATTAAATTTTTGCCCTAACAATTTCTCGATTTTGAAAGCGACACGCACTTTTCAGGTATTTAAAATTTGACTAATAACCCAATAATTGTGCTAAGAGTTTGCTTTCAGTATGAAATATAAGAAGATTTATGAAATAACTAAACTTTTTTGGATGAAAAGTTGATTCAAACAATAAGAACAAGTATGCTACTAGAATAACAAGAGAACTATTTAATGTATGTAGGCATGCAAGCTTGAACGTCATCTAGAAAACCCTTAATAATAGTAAAATTTAATATTTATTTACTCTCCCATCGCATATACAGTACTAAATGTTTGTTACAATATTTCCCCATTCCATTTGCTAACATACTATGTTCGGTGGTAACCAAAATACCGGCACACATTGATTGATAGACCAGCGCATTCGTGCACGGGACTCGATTAAAAATCCATAAACTTCGTTTCTAGATTTTATTTGCTGATGAATGGAACTTTTCGACACAAACTACAAACTAATTAAGCCGCGGAAGAGAAATTTTGGTGGGTAGATAAGGCGCTCAGTACAGAGCAGAGACACATTTATGGATTTTTGGGGTGAGTAATGCGTAGCATCAGACAATTAGCGGAGCTTGCAACAGTAGCATGCCAAGCTGCTTTGGAAGAAATACTAACAAATTACTTGTACTATTTAATGATTGTCTGTCGCTGTTTGCTTTAATTATCAATGTCTTCATGCATGTTTTCGGTTATCTGCCAGGCGAGTAGCTACACGTTTTGAACTCTGGAAACAAGATTGAATTTGATTCATCCCAAAGATAGACGAAATCACATTGAATCAGTGCGCCAACAAAGCGCCCGCCGAGGGTGCCCAAAGGTGCTCTGCAATCTACGCTTATCTAACAATTTTATTACACACGAACACACTGCTGCACATACCTAGCTTGTTATTTTTGGACTTCGAAACGTTTCGAACCTATGACAGCTGAATTCGGCTACTGAAGAAACAAAAATCTTAAGAAGTAATAAAAGAAATATATAGGTATAATTGTACTTTGTATAGTATGCATCTATGTATGTATGTGTATGTCTGTAAAAATGTATTGTGTTTGTATTTTAACGTAGAGACACTTTGAAAGCGGAGATTAAAAACAAATCATTCTTGTTCAAATATGCTTGGACGTTGTTTTTTTTATTTTTTAATTTTCGTTTATTTACTTTAATATAGTTTTTGTTGTTTTTTCGCGGCGCATATGGCTACTTTATCACATTTGGCATCAGTGCAGATAAAAGAATGTTCATTGGTGTCTCTACAAAAAGTTCGTTAACGAAACCTTTACCAACTGATTTTGATACTGACGATTAGTATTGAATTGGGTCGAAAAATTTAGTGAAGAAATACTACCACTAAGTTTCACTTTTCCGACAGCAGTCTAACTAATCACAACTAGACTTTCAAACCAGAAAGCGAATTATTTCAAAAATTAATTATAATATTTTGCATAGTTATTTAATAAAAACTGGTAGCACATTCCAGATATGGAAAAAGGCAGTGGGCTGACCAAATAGTTTCGCGATTCATATCATATTATGGCATGTTGAATAGCTTATAACTAATTCCACATATTTTTCTAACTCAAGCATTAGTGTGTAGTAATTTTATTACCAATCGACTAGTTTTGATTGTAAAATAGTTGCAACTGCATTTCTTATAGCAATTATACGTAACGAGTGATCCAAGTGGAGGTACTTTTTTCAATAGACTTATTTTTGACAGATCACGCGGGAGTCGCGCCGAGCCGCCATGTTACTTTTGTTGAGTATCGTTTGGCTTTTCATCATACATAGGAAGACTTACACCTGAACAACATTCATAAATCGTTCAACTTTATTACAAAAATTCGCGGTTTGTAAAGAATGTGTTCCGCACACTTCGCTCAACTTATGGTCAACACAATCGGCCTACTGAGCGTACTATTCCCAACTACATCGCCCATCTTGAGATCCAGCGTTTATTGTTGCATAATATTTGACCGAATAGACCGCGTCCAGTCCGCAATGAAGAAAATATAGCTGCCGTAGCTGAGAGTTTACACGAAGACCGCGGATTCAGCGATGCTCGTAGCAACTCGGACGTATGGAACGACTTGACGCATTTTCCGTCGAGATCTTAAGCTTGTGGAAGAAGCCGCTCGATCTTCCGATCGCGACTAAGGGTTCTTGACAAGTTCCAAGAAGATCCGACGTTTTCGAGCCA